>CM040765.1:16847791-17012791 GCA_022829145.1 Albula goreensis
TGCATGTACATGTGTTTGTGCATTTCTCTCTGTACAGTGTAATATATGCATTTATGTTCTTCATCTCAAGTTTGCATTTCAAATGTGCTATTCCTCAAAAAAAAAACAGAAACATATCTCCCTGCAGTCCTCTTTAATATTTAATTCAGCAACTTTTTAATCTGTCATTATGCTGTGATGAAGTAAGCTCTGAGCGTGGTGGAGGGAGATTAAATTATACTTGGAAATGGAGCTGAAGTGATGTAGGGGTTCGGGGTGCTTGTGTTGGCATGCCTGGAACCACATCTGCTTTAGTGCCATATTGCTAACAATTCTACACTACTGCAGCACTATATTGCTGAAAATACTACAGCACTATGTTGCTAGCAACACTACATTGTAAAACTGTAAATTGCTATATCAGAAACAGTGCTATTTTGCTACTGCACCATATCGCTAACAATACTATGGTGCTACAGAACTATATCTCTCATAAAACTACAGTGCAATTTTGCTTAAAATACTACAGTGCTATTTTGCTAAAAAAAACTACTGCAGTGCTATTTCGCTAACAATACTAGAGTGCTGCAGGCCTACATCTAAAACGATGGACCGGTGAGGTGTGTGTGCGTGTGTGTGTGTGTGTGTGTGTGTGTGTGTGTGTGTGTGTGTGTGTGTGTGTGTGTGTGTGTGTGTGTGTGTGTGTGTGTGTGCGTGTGTTCCTCTGTGTGTCAAGGTTAAAGCTGAGGGTCTATTAGGAAGCACAAATTAGCCAATGAGAGCTAGAGGGTGTAAGATTATGTCCGGGGAGGCGGGGGTGGGGGTGGTCTGCGATTAACTGTTATTGATCTGTGTTTAGTGAGTCATGGATTGTATTAACCTGAAAGAGAGCTGTGAGGGTAATGCCAGCACAGGAAGTTGAGACTGACTCATGGTTTAATGAATAAACTGCCAAATGAAGTCCAAGCTGCAGACTTCTGTAAATTATTCTATCCCCATTATCTGCAGCTGTGATCTAGTGCAGTTCCCCACATTTCAGGCTGTAGGGCCCAACTCTGGAGCAGCATCACATGTTTTATACATTTAATTTCACCAGGTTTCCTCTCATGTTCTGTCCTTTCATTTTAAATATTTGAGAGTTAGAAATTCACAGCAAGATGAGCATACCCGCTTTCAGTTTAGTCGGGAGCATTTTTTCATTGCATGGTAAAAGAGTACGTTTTCCACAGATAAGGCTCGTTGAGATAAGCTAATAAATATTTAAAATTTGTGATGAAAAGCTCTTTTTAAAAGAAGTAACTTCAAAGTTCATTTATATTGCATTACTAGAGTTTCAGACTGGTGGCAGGGGGTGGAATGTGGTCTTAAAAATGACAGTGTTTGAGCTCTGCAGGGAGACAGTAAAAGCCTCTTAAATTCACAATGTGTTTCACTGTATTAGCCCCCACAGAATTATAAAAACGCTTTACGATCGACGGCGGGGTGGAATTCCATTCAAGTGTTCCGATGGATGATACTCGTCATTCGGCGATCGCTTTGGGGATAAGTGACCTCTGCTTGTAAAGGGAGAAAGAATGAGTTCATCGGCTGGTGAAGTGCCGTCTTTGACCCTGTACAGCAGTCCCATTGCGGTGTGTTTGCAGAGTAAACCTGTTTTATGCTTAGCCGCAATAACAAAAGAAATGAAATTACAGCCCACGTTTCCGCCTGTGTTGCTGATTCTTGGATTTGTGCATCAAACTTCTCGACCTTTCAGTAGCAGGTTTTAAAAAACAATGAGGTGGGCTTTTTCATTCATTCATTCATTCATTCATTCATTCATTCATTCATTCACACAAGAAGAAACACAATTATGAGTGTGAATTGAAACATTATGGTGCATTTAATTGGGTGGATCCTGGAAGCATAACAGAAGGGTTTTAATTACTCCAATGCAGAAACATTTATTACATTTCTTTCGAGAGCCTCTACGCTCGTTAACCCGCTGTCTAATTACCCCGCTCACATTTGGTGAGCTGAGCAGCGGCCGCGTGCGTGTCAGAGCCTCTGAGTTCCGTCGGGTGAGTGCCCAGAACACGCACGGAGCTGAACTTTGTGTCTTTACTCAACCGGCAATTTTTACACGCCCATTAACTTTGCTTTTCCTACCCCAATCACATTCACCACTGTTAAGAACAGAAACTGAGGAATTGACCTTTGCTAGCTTCTTTGGTCAGCTGGCTGGGCCGACACATATCACCTGGTTGCTGTAAATATGGAAATCCCTGCAGTGAATCACTTTCAGTCCCTGCAGTTGGATGACAAAAAACTTGAATGAACAAGCACACTCACACACACACACACACACACACAGGTACACACACACACACACACACACACACTCACACACACACACACACACACACACACACACACACACACACACACTCACACACACACACACACACTCACACACACACACACACACACACACACACACACACACACACACACACACACACACACACACACACACACACACACACACACACACACACACACACACACACACACACACACACACACACACACACACACACACTCACACACACACACACACACACACAGGTACACACACACTCACACACACACACACACACACACACACACACTCACACACACACACACACACACACACACACACACTCACACACACACAGGTACACGCACACACACACACACACACACACACACACACACACACACACACACACACACACACACACACACACACACACACACACACACACACACACACACACACACACACAGGTACACACACACACACACACACACACACACACACACACACACACACACACACACACACACACACACACACACACACACAGGTACACGCACACACACACACACACTCACACACACAGGTACACGCACACACACACACACACACACACACACACACACACACAGGTACACGCACACACACACACACACACACACACAGGTACACACACACTCACACACACACACAGGTACACGCACACACACACACACCTGTGTAATGTTTTTAATCAACTGTAGACTAAGACATGTACAGATCTATAGCTAGATGTTTTTTGTCCAGTGTGGCAACATAGAGAGGGTCAGAATGCTCTCAGGTTTTTCTGCTCTTCCCTCTTCTTCTTGTTCTCTGACTTTTCCCCTTTCTACTGCTCAAATCCTTCCCAGGAACATCTGGGCAGTCCTCCATTTCATTTGCACCAAGTGAAACATCCTCAAAATGTTAGTTTGTGTTATCATGTATTTTTTTTTATTTATTGAGACCTGTATTCATTTTGAGGAGCAAAGAAATTCAGCCTGAGATTTACCCTGAGACTTCCCGCTAGTTGTTGTGGCAGTTTGGTGGGTTTTATATTAAAAAAACATATGAAATAACCAGCTGCTGGAGGGCCTGAATTAAACAGAGAGGGGTGTACATTTTAAAATGTATTGGGGATGCCCCATTTATTTTTCCATTTGGGTTTTTTTTTTCAAATGATGAAGTGAAAGTATTGCAATAACATAGTCACAAAAAACATAAATCCATCTTTCGTTTTCTTGCTCTTTGTGCTGTCTAAACTGATTTATTTGTTCTATTAAGGGACTTCAGCTTAAAATGTGGTAAAACTGCTGTGATACAAACCAAACACACACATGCAGACAGACACACACACACACACATTTATGCGCCCACAGACACATGTACATGCACACGCACATGCACATACACCACCAATCCTTCTGTCAGATCTGGAAAGACAAACCTCTTCTGGTTTTGTTTAATAAGATATTGAGGGAAATGATATAATAAAAGCCCTGCCTGGTAACACTTTAACCACCTGAACCCCACAAACACTGGTGTGTGTCAGGGACATCTTTGTATTCATGTTCAGCTGAGCGCCGTACCCTCAGGGTAGAGACTGAGACTGATCCATTACCTACAACATTTTATGGGAGTGGGAAGGGGGGCTGGGGGGGTCATTTATACAGCTGTAAATATACAGCCTTATAAATGGATTTTATGTTCTTAAGTCACATTGGATAAATGCCAATGTAATCATCCAGGTTTGCCAGCTTTGACATCACTAGCGTGGCTAGCATGCACCATACTGCCAATGATACTGCGCTAAAGTGGCTAGCATTTACCACGCTGACAATGATACTGGGCTAGCATGCCTAGAATGTACCGTACTGCCAATGATGCTGCACTAGCTTGGCTAGCATGTACCGTCCTGCAAATTATACTGCACTAGCGTGGCTAGCTTTGCCAGTGATTCTGCCAGTGATTCTGAGTGAAACTGTGAAATATGGTCAGATTAACCAAAAAATGAAGATAGAATGTAGTGTTAGCCTTATGCTACCTCTGTAACCTTAAATCTGATTTATGTGTTTTAAAAAGGAAAACACTGCACAGTCCTTTGTTTGGACTAATGAAGACTAATAATAACATACTGCGGTAATTCAAAACTGCTGTGAGGAAAGTTAGGAATGTACTTATTTGTTTAATTTATCCTAAAATCATTTTCATGCAAATAGAAAATTCTCTAGAGCCACAGTTACCTTATCCAGAGTTTTGTGTGAATATGTAGAATCCACATTGAGCCTGTACTGTTTATGAACACATATACAGGCTACTCTATGCTGTGTAGAGATACTTTTGATACTGTAGACTTTCATTTTAGTCCTGTAATCTGACTGTTTAATACTCAAGGCTTTAGTTTTAATGTTGTGGATCAGGGCTTTTCAACTCTAGATACAGATGGCTACAATATCTGCAGATATTTTCTCCAGCCACACAATATTCCACCTGATGTCACAACTCGATTTACCTCCTTGGCACTGAGGTGGATAGCATGTCAGAGCTCTAACAGGACAATCTGCAACGTCGTGCACGGCTTTTAGTCTCTTGTTCAGTGCAGGTTCTTGGGGTATTGCTTGCAGGAACAGCTCGTAATATATGACTGGAGAAACCAAGCTCTTTGTGGCTTGTGATTTTGGTTGAAAAGAAACTCTCATGAATTATATCTTTTTTTTTTTTTAATTTTCCAGATTTTTTCCCAACCCAAATGTTCAACCAAACTAGTTGACCTCACCGCAGCACCTGCCCTGACAGGTGACTCCTCCAATTCACGTGACAACGCATCTTTTCATGCTGCGGCTGCACCTCTAACTGCACACTGCAGTTATGATGTCAGAGGAAGATGTAGTCAGCGTACAGTCAGTTCGTGCTGCCGCAGGCGCCCAAGGATGACGGGGTTAACATGGATACCTTGAGAGAGTACACACACATACAAACAATAAAATAAGCAGTAGTTGATTGTGACTATTGTTTGGGGTTGAGAAAGCAAACAGGGAGCTTTAACAGAAAGGCAGTGAGTCCTCAGCCATGTTGCGACTGTAGTTTCTGTCGCTGTCCATGGTCCTGATAATGGTTTTAAGTCCTCCTCTCTCGCCAAAATGAAATAACTTCTTGACTGCATTTAACGACTTCCAGATGGTCACAGGATTAAATCTCAGGTCCCAGGAATATGGCACAGGTGAAGCAGCACCTTAGCAAAAGCTGTGCTTTGACCGTATGTGTATGTATGGGTGCTATGGCTGTTGCAAGGCTGATAAGTAATGTGATGACATCACTGAGAAGTTGCTTTCCGTGTGCCTGATGCAGTCATTGGGAGTTCATTGAGCAGTTGTGAGTTGATGTCACAGCTTTGTGATGTGACTGAGCGCCTGTGTGTGTCTCTGTCACCCCCTGTAGGCCTCAGTGTTCGTGGGACGCAGGAGGACGACCCCCCCGACCCGCAGCTCATGCGGCTGGACAACATGCTGCTGGCGGAGGGCGTTGCTGGCCCAGAGAAAGGGGGTGGGGCCCCAGCTGCCGCAGTTGCTGCTGCCGCCACAGGGGGCATCACTCCCGATAACTCCATCGAGCACTCAGACTACCGCGCCAAACTCACCCAGATACGCCAGATCTACCACACCGAGCTGGAGAAGTATGAGCAGGTGAGGTAGATGGGTGGGCGCACATCCTACCACTCCCAGGGAAGAAGGACCTCCCCTTTTACATATACTACACAGAGCTAAAGAAGTACTGATACATCACTGATCCAGTTTCACAACTACTGACAATACCGTAAAGCTGGGGTGCTGAATTGCTGCACAAGTCCCTAACTTTGAGGTTTGGTTTCACTTGGTGCCCAGATGTCCACTTTTCTTGATATGTAGATGTATGGAGTTGAACACTCTGTCACTGTCAAGGTTAACTGTGAAGATTTGCGACCAGAACGTTTACATTTTGTGAATTTGCACTCAGGAAAGGAAGAAGATGACTTTAAAAACCACATGCGAGGGATTATGCTAATGCAGTCCTGCGCTAACAGAGGAACATGTATGAAAGGTTATGCTTATGGGGGAACGCATATGTGGGGTTCTGCTAATATGCTAATGGAGGATTATTCCACAGTGGTACATTAGACTAATTAGCTTCCAGTGCTTTGAAAAAAAAAAGAAAAATAAAACAGTCCTGGACTGCTTGAACCTTACTCCAGGGGGTATCCAGTTTTTAATTATCTAAATGTAAATACTTAATGAATTTTACTTTAGATTAATGAGCTAGAGCATGGTCTCTTCTAATTAATCACAAATGAGCTACTGGTTTAACAGAAAGCTGTTTGAAATCAACTGGCTTTGGGTGGCTGCCAACATGCTAAACCAACGTTTGAACTGGGTCTTTGAAACCGGTCTGTCCTCTTTGAGTTGTTAAAACGTTCAGCTACAGATTTTAGTGGAGGAAACAGAGGAGAGGAAAGAAGGATGAGCTGAAAAGATGTCTGTCTCAGCAAAATCACTGAATTTGTCTTCATTCTGGAAAATTTACCTGATCTGCAGGATGGCTCCATTCTTATTCCACACACCTGGGCGCTGTTTCTTTCAGCTTTCAGTGTCCCGTCCTCACTATCAAATGCACTGAGGACTTTTGTAAATCTCTGTTCTCTGTTGCTGGGGTACACTCTATCCCCTGTCATGGTTGTTACCCTTGGTTATATTCCCTCATAACTATTACATGATAAGTACAGCAATGCATTATATGACAAGAAAAGGCCAGTTAGCTCATATGGGCTCAACACTAACTTTCAATCTATTCAGTATCAAGCTCTGACTCAGTCCAGGACTTGATGATACCAAGGGTTCCACAGTATACACTCTTAGGAGCAACAAGCTTCCTCAATGTTTCTTCGGTTGTCCTGCAGGGGGAGCCCTTGAAGGTTCTTCTCTGATTTGTATTTCACTCACAGGTTCTCTGTAGAATTTTATTCTGACATCTGTATCTAAGATGAACCTTTAAGGGTTCCCCCAGCAGCAGGGCAAATGAAAAACCTTTCTAGAGAGCATTTCTTTTCTAAGACAGTAGTGTTCCTTTAAGAAGGAGTATGTTAATTAAAGAGGGCTTGGCATGTCTCACTGCTCCTCCCCTCTCCAGGCATGTAATGAGTTCACCACACACGTGATGAACCTGCTGAGGGAACAGTCCCGGACCCGGCCCATCTCGCCCAAAGAGATTGAGCGCATGGTGGGGATCATCCACCGCAAGTTCAGCTCCATCCAGATGCAGCTCAAACAGAGCACGTGCGAGGCAGTCATGATCCTTCGCTCCAGGTTCCTCGATGCCAGGTGTGTGTGTGTGTGTGTGTGTGTGCGTACATCTGTGTGTGAGGGTGTGTACATCTGTGTGTGAGGGTGTGTATGTGCACGTGTGTGTGTGTGCATGTGTATGTGTGTCTGTGTGTGTGTGTGTTTGAGAGAGAGACAATGTGTGTGTTTTTGTTTGTATGTGGTAGGAAGAGATTCGCAGAGAGTGGCAGGTTCCCCCAACAGTCCAGGATAGTTGTTCAATCTGGCAACCTGGTATCCTGTTTGTATTTTTCAGGCGGAAAAGAAGGAACTTCAGCAAGCAGGCGACAGAAACCCTGAATGAGTATTTTTACTCCCACCTGTCGAACCCGTACCCAAGCGAGGAGGCCAAAGAGGAGCTGGCCAAGAAGTGCAGCATCACAGTGTCACAGGTGAGAAATAGAGTACTTCCTGCTCCCATCAGCTCTTAACTATCCCACCATTCTCAACTAAAAATTGGTGATGGAAGTGAGGCACGCCAAGCAGGGCATGCTGTTTGCAGCTCTCATCATGCAAACTGCCCTGATGACTCTTCCTCTGAGCAGGGAGAATGAAACGAAAGTGTCCTCATTACTGCCCTGGGGGGAATGTCTCGCCTGTGTGACTCAGCTCTGCTGGTATGATGATGCACTATGCTTTTATCAGATTACTGCCCACCAGGGTCTAAGCGGAGTGTAACTTGCTGGGACGTTGCTGGGTTCTGCCATGTGACACATAGGAAGTTATGTCTGTGGCAGTGTGCGGGAGATTCCCTGTGGCTTTCGGCACTGAAGATCGACACTATGGCAACCCATGCAGGTTACCATGGCAACCTTCACGCGTGACTCCTCCCGACCTCTTTTTTTTCTGCTGCTCCAGGTATGTAACTGGTTTGGGAACAAAAGGATTCGCTACAAGAAGAACATCGGGAAATTCCAGGAGGAGGCTAACCTGTATGCCGCCAAGACTGCCGTAAATGCCGCCCATGCAGCCTCCGTCGCCGTGGTGCAGAGCAGCCAGGACCACTCCCCTGCCACACCCAACTCAGGTAGCCCCACCCACTCCCCAGTCATGCCCAATTCAGATACTGCTGGAACACTGTAAACTATAGAGTGTGTTTCAGTGTTTCCTGTCCTGGTGGAACACAGACTGTTGAGAGTTTTACAATGTTTTGTACCCTGCTATCTCTCTCTTAGGGTTCCAGATGAAGGATGAAGATTTTACGCTGGACTCAACAGAGAGCAAAAACACCCTATTATCCAGCATTTTCACAGGTACCAACCAGTCTGCCTGCTTCCTGATATCTCTATCCTGGTACTTTAACCCTTTATAATCCCTGTTGCCAGGCTGTCCAATTACAGCAGTGAGACAGTGAACCAGCAGCAAATTGCTATGTCCCGTTGCAGCAGTCATGATTACATTTACTCTGCAGCCAATCACAATGTCCCATTGCAGCAGCCATGGTTATAATACAAGAATGAATGTCTGCCAGCCTGTTCTCCCATTGGCTGAATGCTCAGATGCCACACTCACTCTTTCTCTGCAGGTGTGTACCCCACGCCATGCTTTCAGCCTGATGGCAGGATACAGTGACAACCTGTGGGGGGCGCTGTTTCTACAATCCACACTGCCTGAATGTGAGTTTTGATGCCATTGTCACATTTAAATACTTTTGAACGTAAAGTTTTACTGTTTTTTATATCAGTTACATTGCAAAAATGCAAAAAGCTAACAATTAGATCAATGCCATATATGGACATTAATGCAACAGTTATCTTTATTACTCTATTACTATTGTTTTATTTCTGTCATTCATAAAGCAGCTAAAGAGATACTGAGGCCAGAATGCCATTTTGTGAAACAAACCCTGTTGCTCATTAGATTACTGATGTGATGATCACAGCATGCCAGGTTTCCAAACCCCTTTCTGCAGGGTCCTCCTGCAGCTTTCTCAACCACTTCCTAATTTCCAAACATTTACAATACTGAAAGTGATGTATGAGTTACAGTGAATGATAACTGCAGGCTGTGCATACAAGATTATATCGCATGCCACCATGAGCTACATTTCATTATATATTAAATTTAGTTTAGTTACACTGCATTCTTTTGTTCTTTCCTTTCTCTTGGCAGGCTGGAGGGGCGTGGTGAGATGTGACCACTCAGACTGCAATCGCCACATGAGAAACAGGAAGTGTGGGCTCAGATACCTCAGAACCTTTCCCTTCCTATGGTGCCCTGACTCTGAGCAACAGGCCTGTGACTAGCACTGACCGACCAATCAGAGCAGCCCAATCTTTGCCATAGTGTCCATGACAACTGACCTCATCCCCTGGACGATGGCCGCCATTTTGGGTTGGAGTTTCAGTGGACAGACCTCACCTCCATGGCTTCCCCTGGATTCATTTTTTTTTCAGGACCACTCTTTTATATGTTTATATCAAAATAGATATACAAACTTTGGCATCTATACACTGCTATCTGAAACTGAGGGGACTGGTGCTGATTTTCTCTCTTTTTTTTTGAGGATGGTGTGCAGATTATTTTCCAGAAATTTGTGCAAGGACAGAGAGACCTGAAACAGAGACTCTGACTCTGAAACTGCTGCTCACCCTTCCTAATCTCAGACTCTTCCTAAGGCTCAAGTCTGTAATGAATTTTACAAAATCTTTTCATTGTGTCACATAATAAATCACATAGTCCTGCTCACAGTCAGCTGTCCCCAGCCCTAGTCCTGGAAAGCCAACGGGTCTGCTGGGGTCCCCCGCCCCAGTCCTGTGGAGCCAAAGGGTTTGTCTGATTTGTGTTAGTACTCTGCCTTTAACTGACCTGTTAAAACAGTTGATTGCAGTGCAACTCCTCTGGTTTCTTAGTTCAGAATTGGTTTTTAGAAGAAATCTAGTAGAAATCAGTTGATCCTGCAGCAATCCAGGACCAGGGCTGATTCCTGTCACAGTGTGTAGACCTCATCTGATTGGCTTAGCCCAAGCTCCTCCCTGTGAGTGAATGAAAAGTGTCCAATAGAAGTGCTGCTCACCTCCTGGTGGCTCACACAGTTGAGACATATGTTTGTAGTGCAGCTGAAAAAAGCTTAATGACTATGGCTGGAGGTCCATATTGGCAGGGCTACAACTTGCTCAGCCTTACTGGTGAAAGATAGGGGTTAATCCAGTTAAAGTCACCAACCCTTACTGCTCTCTAGCGGCCACTCCTGGCTGGCTGGGCACCTGCAATTATTTGAGCTGAATATATACTGACTTCCTGTTCCTCTGACAGCACAGGCAGTATGTGATTGGTGGAGGAAGTCATGATGTTGGTCACTTCCTTCCTGAGCTGGTGAGAGATGGCCGCTGCTATTGGTTCAGGTGGGAACCGGGGAGAAGCGGGATCAGGATACAATTAAAAAAAAGAAGTGCTTTTCTGTCCATCCTGTCATCCGTCCTCCAGTCATCTGTTTGGGTGAGTCCCACAACCCACAAACAACCCACAAACAACTCTTACCATATGGTCTGCTGCGATATCAGAGTCTAAGGGCAGATTCCTGACAAGTCTGTGCTAATGAATGCATGTAAGTCCCTTGTAATAAAATACGACACGTACCGGCAGCTTGGATAAACTCTTTTACACATTTGATACACATCTCTTGCCTTGTGTTCACCAATTTGCAATGTGAGACACACATTCCATCCTCTTGAAAAAGATTCTGAAGGCAACTTAACTTTGCCTCATATGTTATATAAAATGATATTTTTTACATAATGTTTCACTTTTGGTTATATTTTCTCAAATGTCTTTCACCCATTGTGGAACAACTAGTAGGTGTTACAGGTAAAATATGTTATGATTTTACTTAATCGTCTTGGCAACTGAAGACACTGATTTGACAGAGATCTTAGACTAAATGTATCTTAAAGAGTATTTATATATTGCACCAATCGATACTCAGCTTTATTACCTCATACAGTCATAGGAAACAATAAAATTTTAACATGTTCTGTAGCATAGAGTGTTCACCTGCTAGCTACCTCTTAACTATCCCACTACCATTTTTTTAAAATCCCTTTTTGTATTTTTATTTAATTTAATTTAACTCACTGTATGTTTATGTGTTGTTTCAAGTTAGCTGGAGCATATTGTAATCTTTTTTTATGAATTGAAGTTTGCAAGGTCGAAGCTTTGTTGCCATTTTTAAAATGGAAAGAAGACTGATAATGTAATATTTGCTGTATGTATGTATGTGTGTGTGGGTGTGTGTGGTAGGGGAGGCCAATATTGGTTATAAATTAACACCAAATTGTAAAAATGTATATATCAATGAACATCTTGAATGTTTGCTGAGATTGTAACCAAACCATACAAAACTACTAACAAAGAATGCATAGCCAGTTTCAGCATTTGGAGCTGTGTGTTTAAATTCTGCCTGAAAGGGAGAGAGATGTTTCTTCTTTTCTCCTTTTTTTGTATTGTGTGCAGCTCCTGCATTGATTTACCTTTCAGAAGATAATGTGTGGCAGTGATTCTGATGTATTAAAAATATTTTTTTTAATTTCATTTCTAGGCAGACCACGACTGAGAGGTCTTCCTTGTGGTACAGTACTTACGTGTAGTTTTCAGACATGAATAAACGTTTTGCTTTCACGGTTAAGGTGCATTTCCCAGTAGATCCTTTCCATATATTACCTCACGATAAATATTATGTCATATGAATCATTGTTTTGTCCTGAAAGATTTTCTCATCAATACATGGACCAAAGACCGTCTCTCTCTCTGTAATTTATTTTATGGCGCATCATTTACATCCTCATCCAGAGAAACATGGTGTGATGTATCAGAGCCTTTGCTTGCACACGCTCCTCCCTGGTGGATGGTCATCGCTGCTCGGGTCAGTGGCTCGTCATTACTCAGGGAAATGGCCGCTCATTCTTAGCCAGGCTGGGAACGAGCCGTCCTCTGCAAGTTCAGCTGAGGACAGGCACTTCATTCTACTGTGCTAGTCTGGGTTAGCAGTACACTGTGAAAACATGCATGTCGTACAAAAAATATGATCTTAATAGACCTTTATATTGAGGAAATTAAATAATCACGCAATACAGGAGATCAAGCCATCCAGCCCAACTACGGTTCAGCATTTCCTGCAGGCTACAGGGCATCCAGCACTGCATCACACCTGGGCTTGAACACTCCAAAGACTGCTACCTGGCAAGCTGTTCCACACAGCTAACAAATACACAGTATCTTAACATTTTTGAGTACGCATTTTACATCTATTACTATCTCTAAACCCTAGAATAACTAAACATAGCAGTACAATAGATTTTTATTGTCATTTGCATTAAAACCAATATGATGCAGAACACAAAGATTAAGCAGTATCAGTATAAATATATATCTAATTGATGTATAAATATATATAGACTGTAAAGTTCTGGGTATGGATGTCAGGACCTCGTTAGCACCTCTGCTAAACCGTGAACCGTGTCAGCAGTCCTGCTAGACACAGGCAAGTTGCATTCATTTGATCCACTGAGACAAAATCATTAATGAATCTAACCAGGGTGCGATAAATCTCAGATCACTGCAGACGAACGCAGACACTCAAACATAAATCAAAAAGATTTCCTGGGAATTTTAAAAAATCTGACGTCAAACTGTCAGGCTTACTGATGGCTTTCTGTTGATCTCTCAGAATGATGTGTCATTAATCTGAAATGCATCTAAAAGCATCAGACAGGACGGAGGCAATCTCAGTAATAACCTGACAATGTCAGTGTGTGGGGCCCGGCACTGGAGAAGGGCATCGGGATGCATGGAAAGTTTGTTGTGTCTCAATTTCCTCCACAGTGCTCACCAATGGGACAGCCAGACCCTGGGACTGTTTTCATAAAGTGTCTCAGCTTTGGAACACTGATCTAGGGTCAGCGTAGCCTTTTAGCTCATAATGGGTAAGGTTGAGATCGAGAGAGGGGAAATCTGATCCCAGATCAGCGCTGCTACTCTGAGATGCTTAATGAATACTGGCTCTGAGCTGAGCAAAATCCCTATTGCTGTGGCTGGAAGTCCACACACGAGATGTAACAATCAGCTCAGCCAAGGCAGAGAAAAACAGGGGGTAAGGTTAGTAGAATCAGCGCTCCATGGCACCCTCTTCTGCCTGGCACACGCAGGTACATTTATTAATTAATTGTTTGTATTTATGTGCCTGAAGTACTTATGCTTCATGATGGGTAAACACTCATGGATCTTACTTGAAATGGTCTCAGTCCTCATGCAGCAGTTAGGCGGGGGTCTGATCGAGCCCATCCCCCCCAAAAAACGATGGGCGAAAACGCTGGGGAAGATAAATCACATGCTGGCATCGTTCGCCATTACCACCTCACCCCCGAGCGAAAGAGGAAAGAGAACGAGGATGGGGCCAGACACAAATGACAGAGAAAGAGATGGAGAGAGACAGATGGACTGAGAGAAGTGTGAGGAGAGGAGGAGGAGGAAGAGAGAAAAGATCTCTGTTCTGTCAGCATGAATTCTTGATGATACTCGGCCATGTCAGACTGCATTTGCACCCACATGTCTGTGGCTGTGCCTTGCACATAAAGCACTCTCTTTCTCTCTCTTTCTCTCTCTCTCACACACACACACACACGCACACACACCTGAGATTAAAGCACACACACACACACACACACACACACGCACACACACCTGAGATTAAAGCACACACACACACACACACACACACACACACACACACACACACACACACACACACACACACACACACACCTGAGATTAAACACACACACACACACACACACACACACACACCTGAGATTAAAGCACACATGCACACACACACACACCTGGGCTTAAAGCACACTTGCACACAAACACCTGCACATAAAGCTAACAAATACATAAAGCGCATGCACACACACACACACACACACACTTAGGCTTAAAGCACACATGCACACACTCACACACCTACAAATAAAGTGCACACACACACACACATACACACACGTGTCGTCCCTCACTTGCGGTATACACTGGCTCTAAATCCAACCTGCCCGAGCCTCTCAGCAGTGCCTGTTATTACACAGGGGCTGGCAGTCTGTCATGGAGCCTTTAAAATCTTTCAGCAAGAATCATTAAGGATATTTAATTATCTCCTTATTGCCAAGGTCAGTTTGTTCATATTTCTGCTTTATGACCGCCGGGGGGACGGGGATATGGGGGGGGGGGCCCTCCACCCCCACCACCTCAGTTATGATAGAGCACTGCATGTCCACTCTGAGAATGATGGGAAATCAATACAGGGCTTCACTCGTTAATATCAACCCCAATTCTCACAAACAGCAAGAAAGAAAGAAAATAGCAGCGGCCCATATGAAGGTTGATAGAAAAGAAGGGAAGATAGGAAAGAGTAAGCAGGAAAAAGGAATTCAAATTGATAGTAATTTCAATACAGCAGACTGGCACAGGAAACATATGCACTAGAGAAAACATGCACTAGAGATGTGATATTATTTTTATTATTATTATTACTATTATTAGTATTAGTTGTAGTACTAGTCGTATCCTCCTAAATGTCACAAGGGACATATATATCCATAGCGCAATATCAATTAAGCTCAGAGAGGCCTACATACCCCTAAAGTGATGTGATATGCAGCTAGTGAAGCTGGAGAAGCAGGAGAAGCTGAAGTGGTTAGTGTGTGTGCTGCTGTGTCTGCTCTGAGCTGTTCATAGTGTGCTGCTTGCAGTGTGTGGCCTTTCTGTGCACCGGAGAATGACAGGGCCGTAAATTGGCCTTACGGCACTGACACCGCTGAATCAGTGATCCTGTGATTTACACACAACAGGATCAGGGGCTGGGGGCTCACTGCCCCTTTCAGTTTATACCTCACTCTGATGAGCCATGATGAGGATGGAGATGATAATGATGACTGTTGTTAATATAAATATTAATATTAGTATTAAAAAATAGCATTAATATAACTTTATGTTTTATGGGGCAACAAGGGTTTGAGTAGAGTCTGAGGCTTGGAGGTTTGGGGTGATTGTATGAAATATGTATCCGTCTCACTAACTAGTGCCGATCTGATAAATGACCCCCCCACCACTCCCCCCGCACCTATTACCTGAGGTCTGATGCATGCTAATGGGTTATAGGCCATATATGGAATAATGAGAGCCCCAGTGAGTGCAGGGCGGAGCCAGAGGAGACAGATGGGGTCCCAGAATGCCACTGACCTGCATTAATGTGAACGACAATGCCTGCCAGGGTCTGAATGTGTGCGTGTGTGTGTGTGATTGTCTGAGTGTGTCTGTGCGTGTGAGTCTCTGTGTGTGTGTGTCAGTGTGTGTGCATCTCTAAGAGATTGTCTGATTGTGTTTGAGCGTGTGTGTGTGTGTGTGTGCCTCTGTGTGTTTGTTTGAGAGTTTGTATCTGTGTGTGTGTCTCTGTGTTTGTGGGTGAGTGTGTGTGCGTGTTTATCTGGGTGTGCATGTCTGTGTGTGTGCGTGTTAATGCAGTAGTTTATGGTGTCCTGTCACCCAGGTCCCCCCAGCTCTGACACGCCTGTTTATCATCCACTCAATTTGGAACATACTGGAAGATATGATGCAAGTTGTATTTCTCCTCTGACAAGCACTGACCCCTCTCTCTCTCTCTCTCTCTCTCTCTCTCTCTCTCTCTCTCTCTCTCATCATCATCACTCCTCTCCAGGCCTGTTTTATCAGCTCTAGCAGGGACCATGATGGTCTAGTCTGTCGGTCCTCATCTCTTTCTATCTCCTCTCCTCCTTTCTCTCTCTCTCCCTCTCTCTCTCTCCATGATGTCCAAAACTTCCACACCAGCAGAAAATCAAAGCAGCTTGCAAAGGTGTTGTTAATGAATGGAAGAACATTTGGATTTTAACGCTATACTGAAAAAGAGCATTTTGAGTATAATCATATTTTATAAATACAGGTTTGTGCTAATGAAATGTTATGCACTCACATTCTCCAAATGGTTGCTTAGGAATTCTCACAATCACTTTAATTAATCAATATGAACTTGTGAAGCTAGTAATTATTTTTATCACTCTTTCCATTATTGACACATGCTAACCCTGTCCAATTTAAATATATAACTACGCAGCAAAACATTCAAATGAATGATAAAAAGAGTATATTTCTGATTCTTTTTTAAAATTAATTGTGTAAATAAATTTACACAATATATTTTCACTAATTAATTGTGTAAATTAATTAGTTTGCTTGAGTCTGTATTTTTACAGGCACTGAGGTATATGTTGAATTACAATAAAATTACAGTACAAAATCAATAAGTCAAAATACAATTTTTATTGCCACCTTAGTTATATCTCCTGGCACATTAAACTTTATATCAAGTCATTTTGGATCGTTTATGGTTTTGTAGTGGAAATTCAGTTTAGAAAAGTTAAATATTTGTCAGTCATTTACCCTGTAGATATACACAGAGCTGTAGCTGTCAGTATTTCATAAGGTCTTATCACCAGCCGGTAATGCCCACAGAAAACATACAGTGTTAAATCCAGAGCAGGCAGCATTTTGTCCAGTGCAGGATAATGTAACAATATTTTGCACAGTATGTATGCAGTTTCATGGATAATATGATTTATGTATGCACAGTATGTATGTAGCTACATAGTGACAGAATAGCACAAACCTTTGCATGTCAGAGCTGATGATCCACAAATAGATCTGACAGAGAATGTACCCCTCCCTGCTTAACACGAGAGGCCAATTAAAACACAGATTTCTCTTCATAACATCTTCAGTGTAACCTTTGTGCTCTTCATACAAATATATTTTAATTACAGGGAGAGAAAAGAAATCACACATCCTTAGTTATCATAATTACAATGATTTAAATTTGACACTATTAAGCGACTATGAGGGAAAAAATAACACCAGAAAGCTTGCAAATCACAAAAGAAAACCTTCAAAGTGTTCAATTCCATGTAAAGGTATGTGTTCAGCGTTCAGCACAGAAAATGAATATGGATCCAGCTTTCATACATAAAGCCTGATATACTCCTAGTCTTTTGCCCTTTTAACATGCCTGAATCCATCTGGTTGAATCGATGGGTTTTAATTGTCCGTAATGTGCTTGATTGTTCCAATAATTGGGGGTTACTTCATGGATCGACGGCCCTGTTTGACGAATGGGGTTCTGTGGTCTGACCGTACAGTGCTCATTGGACTGTGAGGAGACTATAGCAGGAGAGGTAGCGGCGGCTGCCCTTCACCTTCCACACGGACCAGCCGTTAGCGAGCGATCCGTAACTCCACCCCCGCGCTCGCCCACCCCAGGCTCAAAGTAATGTACCGCCAGCCCCTCGTTAACCCTCATCGCCGTAATGCATCAATACCGAGACGTTCAGACATTTGTCTTATTTACATGACGCGCAATGACTTCCAATTGGCATTTTTAAAATAATAAGACAAATGCAGGGCTAGAGAGGGCAGTGGATGCCGGTGGGTGAAATGTGGAGCGCAGTGTCTGCTGTTCTGCAGCTTGTGCTTCGCCCGATATTTTCACCCTCTGTTTTCTGCCATAATCTCTTTGCATGTTGCATCTGCCTCTGTGATCTTTGTTAAGTATAGAAGACATAAAACCCAGACACCACCGCATTAAAATGCGAAAAAGCATAGAGGGGACAGAGGAGAGTGTATTTTTATTGCAGAGAAGCTGTGACAGAACCTGTGAAATATACCAGCAAGAGGAAAGCTGTGAGACTGTACACACTCTTACACACACACACACACACACACACTCCCACTCTCTCACACACACACACACACACACACACACACACACACACACACACACACACACACACACACACACACACACACACACACACACACAGCCAGCCAGATACACCCACTTTCACAGAGAGCACCGTCACACACATACACACTCACACATGCTCTACCTCCCTTTCTCGCACACACACACATACACTCCCTTACAGAAAGCACATTCATATACATTCACACTCTCTATTTCTCTCTTTCTCACACACACACACACACACACACACATGCTCTACCTCCCTTTCTCACACTCACACACACACACATACACTCACTTACAGAAAGCACATTCATATACATTCACACTCTCTATCTCTCGCTCTCTCACACACATACATACTCACACATGCTCTACCTCCTTTTTCTCACACACACACACATACACTCACTTACAGAAAGCACATTCATATACATTCACACTCTCTATCTCTCTCTCTCACACACACACACACACACACACACACACACACACATGCACACAGTCTCACCCTCATCATCATGCACTTTATTTACAGAGGATCGGGACACTCATTTATAAGGCCAGTTTTTTTGGTGTGCAGGAGAGTTTCATTTAATTTCATCAGCTCTAATGATGAGCTACTGAATGATTTGTTTTTTTCCCATATGAATCTTAAATAAACACAGGCTCAGAGCGGCAGACTGAGGAGCTGTGAAGATAAAGATAGATATTCTGCAAATCCATGCGTGTCACTCAGTGTGTGCATCACTTTGACTGGGAAAGATAAAACACAAACAAAATCAAACATTAAAGGAAACTTTTAAATAAAGAACCGCATATAAAATTCTGATGAAAGATTTAAAACATAACATCAGATACAAGAACTACTAAATTTAAAAAACATTTCAATACTACTGGGACATTCAACATGCAGTACATAAACAACAAGCCAATATCACAAACACACACATGCACATAATTAACAAACATACACACACACATACACACACACACATGTGCCCACACACACACACACATACACACATGTGCCCACACACACACACACACATACACACACACACACACACAGGTCCACGGAAGTCCCTAGCTCAAGCATGGCTCACTCACTTCCAGGTTTTTAATGGAACATGTTGACAGCAGTTGTGTCAGTTGCAGCACCTCAGTATTTCACTTTCATTCAAACATAACAACTACATCATTGTCAAAAACAGAAAAGTCTGAGAATGGCAGGGAAGCCTGCCACTCACCTCTATAAACTGAACAGGTGGAGTGCGCAACATGGGACTGTAGCCTGATGCCTTCAAACCGAATGGTTTGAAGACTCCACTCCAGCTAAATTCATTTCATTGAAAGCTTAGCCTCAGTTCTATCAAAGCTAGACTTAGCTTTAGTCAGCAGGTGGAAGGAAATGAGAGGTGGTCTGCAGTCTGCAGGTTATGCTGCATGTGTGCATGTCCTGTTTTACCGCAGTGTGACATGGCAACACACAAGTCAGGACAGAGTCTCACAATGTGTGCGGAGTGAGTGCGATCTCAGATTATAAACACGCACTGCCCAGTTTTAAAGGTGAGAAGTTCAAATCGCACACCTCGTGGTTTGATTGCCTCCAGATCAATTTCAGATTTACAGTGATGAAGTGGTGGAGACAGACAGATAGAGAGAGAGAGAGACTGAGAGACAGTGGGGGGAGAGAGAGAGATAAGGAGAGACACAGAGAGAGGGCTGAGTCGATATGGATGCTGTCTGTGCTGATGTATAGGGTTCAGCACCCCACTGTGGACAGCTCCACTTAACCCAGAGACGACCTGCCGACATGCCGCGCGAACGCTCGATGAAAATCAACAACCCGCCGAGCCCATCGATCGCCCCGGCCCCCTCCAGATCAATCCAAAAAGAAAATGATCTTTTTCCCAAAGACTTAGACCTCTATGCAGCCGACTGCAGAGTAATATCACAATGCAAACAAGCACCATGCTACCATATACAGTTGGCACCCTGTTAAGGTACTGTTCCAGTGTGTGGATCCTGGATCCTGTGTTCAGTCAGTTTAGCTGTGTTAGTATGAGTGACAGACAGGGCGACAGAGAGACAGAGAGACAGTGTGTGTGCATGTGTGTGTGCATGTTTGACAAAGTGTATCAGACTTATTTGTAGGCTTATTTAGGCTCATAAGGCAGTTACACTGCTTTTAAATCTGTTCAAATATTCTGATACTGAACCAGTAAAAACATCAGCGTGACATGAACAGAAAAGAGAAACTCCATCAGAGCACCCGTTCAGGAGAGATGCTTAGTTTCTTTCTAATCAAGCGTTCCACACGCAGGGCAATTAAACAGCACAGAGCCAGGCTCACATTCCAATCGCTCACTGCGTTCATTTATTATTATCGGTATTTCATTTTTTATTTAAAAAAAAAAAACAGCGTTGTGATGAGTTTAGGGTCATCTGAAAGTGCATTTCATTACCGCTCTGTGGATCCCATTTGCCACTGGAGCTGAAATGAAACTCCCTGCATTTCCTCACCCCATCTTGCTATTTATAACATATAAAAGCACTCAGCCAGGGGATCTCTGACAATGATAATTAAGAGCTAAGTCAAAGGGCCTGCTTTCTTCTGCTGAAGTATGACTATAATAGTGTGCTAGCAATTAAACGTTTGCAAGTTTTCTGATGCAGATGCCTTCTCTTTCTTGTCACTGAAGTAGGAGTCCAACATTATGTGTGTTTATGTAGTACATGTACATGTAAATGCCACTTTGACTGATTGCTTTAATAATTATGTGATCAAAGAGATTATTTTTCTATGAAATTCCTCTTCGGCTGTGTGTGTGTGTGTGTCTCTGTGTGTGCTTGTGTGTGCCTGTGTGTCTGTGTGTGGGAGGAGGCTGAATACTATGGAAAAACTCGAAGCATGTTTAAGTGTTAATTATACAGACAAATTCTTTGTACGACTGTGCTGTGAGCTGAGCCTCTCTCTCCCTCTCTCTCTCTCTCTCTCTCTCTCTCCCTCTCTCCCCTCTCTCCTCTCTCTCTCTCTCTCTCACACACACACACACACACACACACAGTTGTGGAATTGTAGTGCTCACTAATGAAGTGTAATGCTCACTATGAACTAGTGCTTATAGTGGGGTGTGGTCACAGGCGTTGCAGCCGGGGGGCACTTTTTCTGGAGCATCATCTAACACGACCTACGCCCGTGCAGTTGTCTTGCAGACCCTCCTTCAGCATCAGGATTCAAACCCACGAGACTGTTGGGTCTCTGTGAATGTGTCTGTGCAAATGAAGATGTGATTCTGAGTCATGTTCTGAGCAGGTCTCCTCCCTCCCTCGTACACGACGGAGATGACAGCGTTTTGCCGGGGTTGTGTTTGTGATGTAATTTAATTTGGTGTGTTTATCTGAGCGAGGAGCAGCTGGCAGAGCACCTGTAGCTGTTTAATACCCTCCCTCTGCCTCCGCCCACCTGCACCTCCGCCCCCATCTGTCCCCCAGCCTCCCCCCCCAGCTGCTGCTGCTGCGCAGAGAATCTTCCCGTCCCATTGGTTTGGGGGTGTGGGCTCAGAATGGCTACCAGAGATCTGTGTATGTTTTGTTTGTTTGTGTGTGTGTGTGTGTGTGTGTGTAACCTGGAGACTGGAGTTAACCCTGCAGGCACTGCAGCCCTCCAGCACTAGAGTTAACCCTGCAGACACTGCAGCCATCCAGCACTAGAGTTAACCCTGCAGACACTGCAGCCCTCCAGCACTAGAGTTAACCCTGCAGACACTGCAGCCATCCAGCACTAGAGTTAACCCTGCAGACACTGCAGCCCTCCAGCACTAGAGTTAACCCTGCAGACACTGCAGCCCTCCAGCACTAGAGTTAACCCTGCAGACACTGCAGCCATCCAGCACTAGAGTTAACCCTGCAGACACTGCAGCCATCCAGCACTAGAGTTAACCCTGCAGACACTGCAGCCATCCAGCACTAGAGTTAACCCTGCAGACACTGCAGCCATCCAGCACTAGAGTTAACCCTGGAGACACTGCAGCCATCCAGCACTAGAGTTAACCCTGCAGAAACTGCAGCCCTCCAGCACTAGAGTTAACCCTGCAGACACTGCAGCAGGTGCAGGAACACTGGTGATACATAATGGATGTGCACCTGTCGGTTGTGGATGTGATTTTCAGGACCTTCCCCCTTGGTGCATTAAATACATTTGACATTTAATGTTATTTTAAAAACTGACTTTTTAAATAGTCCATTTTTAAAATAAATTGTAGTGCAGAAAGAGTGGTAATACATATTATATTTTGAAACTCATTTGTAGACCTCTTTTTATTTGTGACTGCGTTCATTTCAAAACGTCTTTTTTCATGCAGTGCTTCCATTGTGTTGTCTAGCTCCTGTTCTATATCCCTACCTCAACTCAATGGTTCAATGGTTCTTTGAAGTAACTCAGGAATCTAAAACGGAAGATTCACCCAGTGTAGGTGTTCTAGAAGCCTGATTCTCTGGGTTTAAATGCTTCAGAGGAAATGTTCCAGTGTCATACATTTAACCCCCCCGCCTTTGGTGTCCACAGGGGCAGACCGTGCACCAGACCCTCATATTTTGATCCCAGTTACTATTGATTTTCCACTGGCTTGTTTGCAGTCAGCTGTTTTATAGCCGGCATAATTACTGTGTGAAAATCAATAGGAACACTTGTATGGCTTTGTCTTGGGAACTATAATAATGTCAAATGCCTTCAGAGCTCAGAATGCTATCTGATCTGTGAGCGGCTGCAGCAGACAGTGCGACCAAAGGCAGTCTGGTGTGAAAGTCGTTAAGCAGACCATTGCTAATCATAATTTTCTGGAGTATTCAATTAACATCTGTTTGCTTAAATATTTAAACAAATTACACTTGAGCCGATTCAGTGACATCCTTTCAGCCTGTTTGTATCATTTGAGTGTCATATGTGCATTGAGATTTCAATAGATTTCCTTTGTTGTGCAATTGCGCCATTCTTAAAAAAAGTGTGTACAATTTTTAAAAATCCATGTGAGTACTGTTAACTAACCTCAGTCTGATTCAGTGCTACCTGGCTCCTGATTCACTGCAACATTTTACTGCATTTTTAAATTCAGGTCATTTAGCAGACACTTTTAATTCAAATTGACTATATGTGGTGAAATATGGGGATTCATCCATTCTGCCAGATGCAGGAGGGTCATTCTACCACTGAGGACCCAGAATGGAGAAGTGCATACTTAGGTATATAGCAAGTGCCCCTATTCAGAGCAACAGAACTTGCTAGAAATCAAGACTTAATGTATTATCTTGAATATTTTATCTTATTTTTTCAGTTTTACATGTTGTTTTTGCAATTTAGTTTTTATTAATATGGTGACCAAAGTCAAGAAAAATTGTGTTGCTTCTGCGCTCTTTTCCCTGAGCGTACATTTTTAATGATTTATTTATTATATTTCATATTCAAATTAGCCTTATTATATTAATGTAAAGTATGGCGTGCATATTGCTTTGCACAGGTAAAAGGGCATATCCTGCATATTCTGCTGCTGCTTTTGGGATGATTAATAAACATGGCCTAAGCCCCTATCATAAAATTCACACTCCTTCCTGCTCCAGTCGTTTTGGCCTAATGTTTTCTGTGCCTGGAAAGCAAACAGACGGAGAAGAAGCAGACATAAAAGCCCCTCAATCTCTTTAATTAAGACAGCTCAGCAGTGGCTAATTACAGTATTAATTGCAACATTAATTAAATGACATAATTGCCTTTCAAAAAAATGACTCCTGTGCTCTCATAGAGGCGAAGGGTTAATTTACTATGGAACAAGGCATCCATTATTTACTCTCTGCCATGAATTATACATTTTAGAAGCAGGCTAATAAATGTGCCAATGCAAAGCAGAGCAGACATTGATTTAAATATGCATCGCTGGTGAATATTATTTTGCTGTTTTCAGTGCAAAAGGACATCCTTTTTATTTTTACATCTATCAGGAAAAAAAGAACGGACACACACTCACTCACACACACATACACACATATTCACAACATAATGACAGCAATGTTAGCATTTGTCTCAAGAAGAGAAAAAAAATTGGATTATTATTTTTAAAAAATGAAACAAAGACTTCCTCTGCCCTTGCAGTGCGCCACTGCTGATGTGAACTGCATGAGATTCATCCCTTTCATTTGTGCAGAGAGAACAGAGTCATACAAATGAGCCATTTGGAGATAATTATTCAGCTGGCTTAGGAGCGGAGATGTGTGTCTGCAGTATAACACTCAACAAGCACTATTGAGTATCAACTGAGTATCAATAGCCCATGGAGTTTACAGGTTGTTGCCCTCATGATAGCTGAAGTACAAATGTAATATTTCATTCACTCTGAGTTCAAACAGAACAGCTAATGTTCGGCGAAGGGGGGAAACATTTCTGCAGGATTCTGCTTTATCTCCTGTTCTCTGGCACACTGTCTATAATTACATTTCACAGGTTTCAGCCCCACAAAAGCAGCATGTAACCTTTAGAGGATCTACTTTTTAATAATGCAAAGTACACATTTCCACATCTACTCTCTCTAAAGAAGGTTCCCATTAATTTGCTGAACATAATAAAACAAAGGTAGAAAGTACCATACTACTTTGTTAAAAGGGCACTGTGTGTGTGTGTGCGTGTGTGTCAGAGAGAGAAGGAATGGAAAAGAAAGGTGTAAAACAGAAAAGAGATAGTATGGAGAGAGTGAAGAGGAAGGAGGTATGTAGAGAGTAACACTGTCAGAGGAAAAACAGTCAGCACCCTCCATTTTAGCTTTTTGTTATTATTCAAAGCTGAAGGTTTATAAAGACCCCATTTTAAATCCCCACTGCTCAGAGTCATGACAGCCCCTAAATGTATGCAGATTGTCAAAGATGCACTGAGAGAGAGCTTCTTTAATGCTGCAGACAGAGGGAAGAGGAAACCTGAGACAGGGGCCTGTGTTTGTTTTGGGGGATTTTATTTGCTTTGGAAACTCTTCATAGTGTTTACTCATGGCAATAATGTGAGTAAGAGCGATGAAAGACAGAGAGAGAGTGACTGCAAAAGAAAGGGATGGCAAAGGAAAAAAATATAATACTGAGAGGCCAACGTAAATGTAATGTAATCAGAACTTTGGCCATACAGATGTATATCAGAACCTAAGCACCTTTAGAATATGCACAGAGACATGCAAGAAGTAAATAGACACCCTTAGTTTTATAAAACACTGTTGATGTCTATTTGCTTCTTGCATGTCTTGGTATTACAACCATGGCTATCTTTTTCATGAGAGTACGCTGATCATGATTGATTATGCCTTTGCAGGGGTAATATCCCTGGATATGCTGCCCCCTGGTGGCACAGCATAGTACATGCAGCAGCAGAAATTTCTGCTGTTTGACGGGCCATGCTGGTTCTCCAGTAAATTAAGAATGAAAAACCATACATTAGAGCAAGATGGGTGAGGTATGACTGAACCATTATTAAACAGTGCTGCATAAATACATATTACACATTTGTAATGCACACAGCACAAGTAAGTAAGCAAGTAAGCAAGTACAGCAGAATACACAGTGTGTTGAGCAAATAAATAATAAATAATAAGTAAATATGAAGGTTAATGATGTAGTTACACGAGCAAGGGAATGACTGCGCTCTGAAAGTTTCTCTGTTAGGAAAAGTTTGTTACTTTATTATCTGGCATGTTATTGCTCTTGTTATGTGAACATCAAACAATGTAGGTGTGTAAATTTGACGGCAGATCTTGATGCAGGAATGTAAAAATAAAAGTGTACGTGTGAGCTGGGATTCTGCCAGTCTGAGGCAGCACCTCCCACAGCCGATGGATTGCAGCGTGCCTCAGAAACGCACCAGCGGAGTGGGCGGGTTTTGTTTAAGTTTGGTGGCGGTGACATTCACACCTCTGAGACGCAAACGTGGAGAGCACTGCCAAGGTTTAACACCCCAGTCCCCATTTTAAGAGATTATATAAACTGGAACATTTCCACTCTCCAATCCTGACTGACTTGTGATTCTATATTTAGCAACGGCGGTGATGCTGAGAGCTCGTTTCTGCAGCAGTTTTCCTCTCTTTTTGTCGTTTTGCCAGCTCAGTTATATGACGCTTTTACCTCATTTCTAGATTTTCTCCCCATTATGGAATCTGGAGACCTCTGCTTTGGTTAACCATCTGACAGCAGAATAAAGGGGCTCAACAGAAAACTTTGGAACACAACAAAAACTACTTTGCTCTGTCAGGGAGAGCTAACAGCCTGAGAGGCTGTCCTCCCTCATGATTCACAGCATTAAACAGAAAAAAACAGACAAGCAACAGCAGATGTTTCTGTCATTTTGGGGGCTGATGGGCTGGTGGTGTTGGGGATTTGACACCTCAGAAAAGGCATGCTTACAGAATGACACGGACACAGAATAACAGACGAAGTTCGACCTGGAACTCCTTTACCTGAACAGACACAATAACTGACAGAATTCTGCGCCAGACTCACCCATCGGAGCACTACCCTGTGAAAAGTCACATCCCTTTGAGTGGCACTTATCCCATGAATGCAGTTGCCCTGGCTGCATGAAAGAAGGGATTATGATGAATGACCAGCCATTTAGTGTACACACCTGTGCCCCTCTCTCTCTTTCTCTCTCAGTCTCTTTCTCCTATGCTCATATCTGATTTATCAGTTGAAGCTTTTGTGGTCTGTGTTTGTTTGTTCTCCACAAATGCTGTCTCTGCTGTCATTATAACTCAAAGCGCTGTTGTATCTCCATGCTAACAAAATCATGCGACCTCAACACTGGAAAACGGACAGGGTGTGTCCATGGAAATACATAAAAGGCTTCGCTATCTCAGAGGATACATCAAGCAGACCTAAACTGAATGTACTTAACTCCCATCGCACACGGGTCAAATGTGCATTGCAGCCCTGTCCACAATTCATGTGGGAGCTCTTAAGCTAGGCATCTTATCACACATTATTATAAGCTACTTGAAGAATGCACAGCGGGGCTTAGAGCTTTGCAGCCAAGGTGAAGATAAAGTTGCTCTCTTTACGGCAACAAATACAAGTCTGTGTCAAGGACAATGTCAGTATGTAGGAAAACGTGGCAGGTAACCCGCAGATCAGTCACACAGACTACAAACATCTTTACTGGAAAATTACCTGACCATAAGAATCTGATCATGGGAATACCATTTTGGTCAATATCAGAAGGCAAACTTAACATGACACAAAATCATAATTCTATATTCATGTGCGCATTGTGTGTGTGTGTGTGTGGCTTTTAGCATAAATGCATGCACAGATTGTGTGTGTGTGTGCAGAGTAACATGCACACACACTGAAATGTACAAGGGAATTCTGGATATGTGCTACCCACAATCCTCTGCCCCTTTGACACAGTTTCAGCAAGAATGCTGCAGCAGGTAGGGGTTTAGGACAGATCTCTGCTTGTCTGCCACTGGAACTTGACATAATGTGAGCACAGTACACTTCCATTATGAAAAATAGGGATGAAAACCAAAGTATCCAATGTATTTTTTAAATATTTGATATGTTGGTATGTATAGATAGCTTTGCATTACTGGTCGGTCAGTGCACCAGACTGTGATTCTCCGTGTGCCTGTGTATGCGCGCTTGCCTAGTGATACTGGTAAAATTTGTATCGTTTTCTTGTTGGATCCACCAAATCCATTTACAACCGCCAGTGGCCCATGCGACTCAGGAAGACAGTAATTCCGCTAATATACCATAGAGGTCTCTCTCTCTCTCGGCAAGCTGCTCAAATGCTCAAATGTCAGCTATTGGTATTCGCGTTGATTGTCAACCAGCTATGCTACAAACCCAAATGGTGTGTGTAAACAGGGACGAGCGTATGGATTGCTAGTCCCAAAAGGGATGCGGATCCAGAGCCTGTGACTGCTTGGATGTAGAAGAGGAAGACAGGACGCGAGGAATCAGTTAAATAAGCAGATTTTGTTCTTGTGAAATACAGTTTTTTTACTTCACTGGGTAAGAACTGATGGTGAGATTAGCTAGCTAGCCTAGCTAGGGCACTGCTTGTCCCTGCTGCTTCTGCCGTCTCCTTGCTTGCTCTCCTGTAGTGCGGCTTCGCTTCCCCCACAGGCCGCCGTCCTTGTCGCTTCTGTCTGCTGCGGCCTCTAAGCGAGTCCGAGGCCTCCAGTGTTGCAGCTGCTCTGGTCATGAAAAGCTGCTTTTGTCTGGGAAGGAAGGACGAAGTGCACCGAGCAACAGTTAAGTCGTTGAAATAAGAAATGTATATCGATAGCACTATAACGTAACTCTATTCGTAAATTCGATTGCTGAATTTGAGCATGTATCTAACGTTAACGTAATACTCTGCCAGGTTATCAAGAGGTAACTAATATGAACGATGATAGCATTAGCGAAGTTTTAATTAATAAAATTCTAGCTAACGTTATTTATTACTGCTGAAAAGCAGCATACTCGTTATCGATAGCTCTGTAATTTCACTGCAGCTGTCGATTCACCCGCTAGTCTTGAAGCCAACTGTTTCATTTCTATTGGTAATTGTATTTGTTCTAGCTGGCTAGTTCACGAATTTTTGTGTGTTATCGATAAGTATATTAAGTAAGCTAGTAGTTATAGCCAGAGGTTATTATCAGTCAGATAGCGTGCTTGATCACAGCTATGTAGATAGAAATGTTAACAGTTGTGGGTAGCACCGATTAAAGGTTGGATTTCACAGCATACATGCAGTTGGAATATCTAGTAGTTAGTAAACCAGCAAGCCACCTACAAATGTAATATCGTTATTGTGGTTCCACACCTCGCACTTGTGTGTAGGTTGTAAAAGGTTGCTAGCTAATTAGCAAGGTGTTTGCCGAAGCAACGTTACCGTTACAATTTATGACACCCTCCTCCCAAATGTTTAGCTAACCAGCTGTGTACCCAGCCTGTAATGGCCTCAGCTGTTTTCTTTCTTGCCAAAAGGAATTGCAGTCTATCAGCTGAACAGCAGAACCAAATTAACTAAATAATAGTCCAGGTTAGCAGTGCAATGGGAAGTTACTAAATAATTCTGCACATTAAGGACTCTTTGTAGTGTCTTGTTCCTGAAATTTGTATCTTAATATGTCTTATCAGTACGTTACACTTTGGACTGTACTGTTGAGCCACTGCCTGGGGATTTCTCGAGTCAGTTCAGGAGATGTTATTTCAGTCCCCTGGATGTTTGCTTTTACTCACAGGTATTAAGCCCTAAACCTCCAAAAAGGAAAAGCAAAAACCTTTCAGGTAAAATTGGAGATTGTTGTAACTAAGGTTTTTTTTCCATCCAAGAGGATTTCATGAAGAAGAAAAGAATTGTGACCCTATGGCACGGCCAAACCTCAGATCTTAGCTTTCCCTGATGGCTATTCTGAATTGTACCCATCTACACAAACAGGTTCTAAGCGTGTCAGATGACTCATACTGTGGTTCTGTTGGCTGATTACCAGATGGTACCTGTTCAACTGCGTGCGAGTATCTTTAGTAGCAAGGCGTGCCAATGACTGTGTAGGGTGTGCCTCGTTGTTAAAAGAGTCTGGTGAAACATTGTGCATTGTGCAACAGTCTGAAGTTCCTGCTCAGAGGTCATTGTTGCCGTGGACACTGTTGTCATGGACACTGGGTGGTTACAGCACTTCAGAGTGAGTGTCGGAATGGAAATTGGTCTGCAGGTGGACAGTCCCACATAACAGATTTCCAATGAAAGCCTGTGTTGAGCTAATGTGCTGAAGTTTTGAGATATCCTTACTTATTAGCATGCAACGCCAGTGCCAGAAAGAGACTATTGTCTCTCTTCAAGTTAGTTGACAGACTTAGCGTTTATTTAATAAGCTTCCCTGGCAAACTTCTTGAGAGGAAAAAAATGGTTGAGCTGTGACAAATACTTCAGATTCAATAAAGTTAGTCCTAATGGGTGTAGCGGCCGTTTAGCGTGAACGACATAACTGAATCGTTTACTTTGCAGAAGCATTTTGCATGTAATTTGATAAACGCTGCAATGAAGTTACTGAAAAGCTGCCATTTTTTCCTTCCAATGCTGATCACACGGAAGGGCTGCGGAGCTCTCTGTGGGCAGGGCGGAACAGAAGCCAAAGAATAACAGGTCTGTGGTTTGTGTCTGAATATTTGGAAACTAGCCTGTTTAACACAGTAAGGATGGCCCCATTCATACCCTGGTTAGTGTCAGTGCAAAGCTGTAGGTGGTAATGCCAGATTGAAGATAGAAGATGCATTTATTTACATGTAGTCCACGGAGTACCCAGGACTGCTTGGTTTAGTTATTAGTATTATTACTGTTTATTTCTGCAGTTTGAGCTTAAGCTGAAAACCGGATGATACACATTGAAATCTTTTGCCATTTAGAAGTAGATACAGAGCTGAAAATAATATGGTCTATATTTGCTCACTGCTCTGCTGAGAAGGATAACCCAGGTGGGCTAGATTCAGGCAGGTGTTGTCTTACCTGGGCCAGGTGTGCACTAATCTCATGCTAAGCCTGACAGCCATACTGAATTTCTCCCTCCCGCAAGGGTCAGTTTCCCTACTTAGCTAAGTACAGCGTGTATGTTATGGTCCAGTTCAGCTCTTAGCTAATTGCGGTGTGTTTGTGCGTGCTTGCTTGCGAGCTTCAGAACGTAGCTAGTCGCAGTGTGTGAAACGTAACCCAGTCGGACAGCGTAGTGTAATGGCTATGGGAATGGTCATGTAGCTTACAGGTTGTGGGTTTGATTCACAGTCAGGGCACTGCTAATGTATCTTTTGTAAAGGTTTTCCTGATTTTGTATGCAGCCACATACTCATGTGTTGTGCGATTCTTCATATGGCACATAAAGGCCTGTAAAAGGCGGTGTGACTGTAGTGGACGTGTGACTGCTTGATTTTAGCAGATTCTTTTTAGCAGATGCTCTCAGTCGCGACCACAAACACAGCTTCTATTTGACACCCGATCTATTTATGCAGTGGGATATTTACTGAAGCTGTGTTGGTGAAATACCTTCCTCAGCTCCCCACAAAACCATTAGCCTATACTACACTCTAACCTCTGAGTTACAAGCCCAGCTGCCCAGCTAACTGCTGCTTCTTTAACCAATATACCACGCTGCCCCTCAGGTAATAGGTTGCCAGTGCGGGCCTGTGTGTTTTGAATGGCAAAGCAGCTCTCCCCTATGTTAGACTAGAATCACCCTGTGACTGTCTGCCTGCCCGTCCATCTGTCTGTCTGCATGCCAGTCTGTGTGAGGCCCCTCCCCCGCTGCTCTCCGCTGGCACACAGAGCTGGTCTGTGATGTTTGCTGCCCTGGTTCCACTGAGATCACCTGGATTCATCTCAGTTGATTTGGGTTCCTGTCTTTCGGAGCACAGGTGTGGAATTCTGGTTTAGCTCTATCCTGTGTCTTGGCCTCCTCCTTCCCTCCCTCCTTCCTCCCTCTTTCTTCCCCTCCTTTGAAATCTCTCGTCTGCAGAGGAATTTTAATTCAGCTGCTTGTAAAGGCCATTTGGCCTTGCATCGCCTCATTAGCCCCTGTGCATGTAAAACAGATTTTAACGCTGTGTGTGTGTCTCAGTGCACACATCCTTTCATTTATTTATTTTTTTATCATTTATCTGGCAGTAGTAGATGCATATTGACACATACAGTGTACACAATACCCCCAAGCAAAGTTAGTTTGTTTTACTCTGTAGATGCCTGATCTCCAGTGCTGAGGTTAGTTCGGATGTTTTTAATCTCCAGCTGGTCGCTCAGGCGGTGGAGCTGAGCTCACATGATGCGCGCCTCCGATCCGTTTGGCCAGGAGGCCCCTGTTGCCGTGGTGACTGTTAGGCTGGCTGGGCTTTTTTCTTTAATATTCCTCCTCTAGATCATTGTTAACCCCACCAAGACTGCCCCTACCATGGCCTCTGTGTGGCTCACATACACACACACGCACACTCGTACACACATCCACAAATGCTCACACATACACACATACGCCCTTGTTTGTACGCAAGCTCACATGCATTCACATTCGCTCTCACACGCTCTCACATTCCCAGCCAATGTGGCACACATTTGGATATAGCCTTATCCATGCATCAGCATAGAAACACTGGAGTCAGATAAGGGCCCTGCCCTGCCCAAAGCGGCATTTCCCAGCAGCCTTTGCTCCTGAGTCTTACTTAGGCTCTCATTACAGGCACTGCTGGGCTGGTGTTACAACCCCTGAACCTCACGCTATAGCAAGAGAGGGCCAACCCCTAAACCCCACACTATAGTGAGAGGAGTAACCCCTGAACCCCACACTATAGTGAGAGGAGTAATCCCTGAACCCCACACTATAGTGACAGGAGTAACCCCTGAACCCCACACTATAGTGACAGGAGAAACCCCTGAACCCCACACTATAGTGACAGGAGTAACCCCTGAACCCCACACTATAGTGAGAGGAGTAATCCCTGAACCCCACACTATAGTGACAGGAGTAACCCCTGAACCCCACACTATAGTGACAGGAGAAACCCCTGAACCCCACACTATAGTGACAGGAGTAACCCCTGAACCCCACACTATAGTGACAGGAGTAACCCCTGAACCCCACACTATAGTGACAGGAGTAACCCCTGAACCCCACACTATAGTGAGAGGAGTAACCCCTGAACCCCACACTATAGTGAGAGGAGTAACCCCTAAACCCCACACTATAGTGAGAGGAGTAACCCCTAAACCCCACACTATAGTGAGAGGAGTTACCCCTGAACCCCACACTATAGTGAGAGGAGTAACCCCTGAACCCCACACTATAGTGAGAGGAGTAACCCCTGAACCCCACACTATAGTGAGAGGAGTAACCCCTGAACCCAACACTATAGTGAGAGGAGTAACCCCTGAACTCCACAGGTCTTGGCAGATCTATGTCCTAAATCAGACTGCCAGTGAATCGTTAGCACTGATTGAGATTGCTTTAATATACTGATATTTTCAAGGAAACAATACAGCTTATGAAGCTTTAGCCGGCTTTCCTTTCATCCTCTCCTCCCACACGTTTCTGTGCCCCGACCGTCTGCGTTTCCGAGGAAACCGCAGTACAGTGTCCAGGCTTGTCCCGCTGGAGAAGTCAGGGGGTGTGTGGGGCGGGGGTGCTAAGTGAGAGTAAAGGAGAATGCACTCCTTTGGCAGGGAATAGAAAGCATAGAGCTGGAGGTCTTGGGCAGCAGTGTAGTGTAACAGCTGTGGAACTGTGAGGTCTGATTCCCACACAGGGCACTGCCTTTGTACCTCTCAGCCTGGCACGTCACACCAAGTCTGTAAGGTCTGTGTCTCTGGATAAGACTGCCTGAAATGTAAATGCCTGGGGGTTTGTTTTGCCTTTGAAATGTGTGTTGTGTTAGTGTAGTATCAGTGTTGTGTATGTGTGTGTGTAGGATGTAAGTGTTGGCTTAGACTGTGACAGAGTGGATAGTTAGTACACAGCTGTGGAGGGGGGTTTTTATGTAGTTTGTAACTCTGCTATGTACTGAGGACAGGTTTTTTATGTTATGTTTTGTTTTTTCCCTTACATTACCAGCAGTCTTTATAAACCATCTTGTAAATTAAATGTAACAGGACTTCAGAGAGGCAGACACAGAGTTGCTGTGGGCTGCCTGTAGGCAGTGCTCTGTTAGGCTGGTGTGTTTGTGCTTCCTGCTGAAAAGCAAAGCTGTTTGCAGTAAAATGGCATTAACGCCCCACCCCTCTGCACTCCTGCTGTGTCTTCGTTTGCGCTGGCGCTTCAACGCACAGGTCGGCTCTTTGTGTTTCAGCCTAGCAGCTGCTTCTGCATTTGCGCAGACACTTTTTCCACCGTAGTGTCAGCCCAGCTGTTTGCCTGTATGTTTACCTTAGTGTGTGTTCTGACCGCTGTGCCGGAGGCCACAGGCAGGGGGCGCTGAACTTGTGACTGGTGTGTTGCAGAGCTGTGCCGGCATGCCGGAGGTACGGGAGCTATCCGAGGCTCTGCCAGACGTGGCGATGGACCCCATCACGGGGGTGGGGGTGGTGGCATCACGGAACCGTGCACCCACTGGCTACGATGTGGTGAGTACTGCCAAAACTTAATTAAGTTCAGAGCCATAAAGATTAAAGATTGAAGATCACGAAGATGAAAATGCAATTTTAGAGTCTTTACGTGAGCAATAGAGTTTCCGTATTCAGCTGCACGATTTCTTTGATGTTTCTTCATGTTTTGTAGCGAAGTGAAATGGGGTCAACGAAAGTTTGTGTGGCTGGCACAGCTGTTTGTTAGGACAGGCTGAAGGGCAGGGATGGAGACCTAAAACAAAGTGTTGATTTAACGGAGACTGTAGAGCTAACAAAACCTAAAGGAAACACACCCCATCTGTCTCATTCACTTTCACACTCATCTCTGTACACTCTTTCATTTTTTAAACTAGACTTTTCCCACTCTGTCTCGCTCTTTCAGTTTCTTTTGGCTTTGCTTGCATAACAAATATGCATTGGAATTTCCAAAGCAGATAATCTAACTATACAGACTGGCACAGTAAGAGCAGAAAGGGTAACGTGTTTAGACATGTGCCATAGTGAAGATTTCACTTGTACGCTTAGAGACTCACTCTTTCAGTTTTACTGTCACTCTGTCTCACTCCCCTTTTTGTGCCCCTTTTCTCCTTGTCACTCGTCCTCCTGGTCTTATATTTCACTCATTCTTTCTGACTCTCTCGCTCTCTCTCTCTCTCCCCCTCCCCACTCACACACCACACACACGCCTTTGTAAGGCACACATTAGCACATTCAGGCACTTGAAAACGGCTCCAGTAAACGAGTAGAGATGCTGCACTCGGAGGGAGAAGGGGTGATGGGGACAATGTCCCCTCTGTAGGAGAGAAAGAGCAGAAGGGTGTGTGTGCATGCGTGCATGCGAGCGTGTGCGTGTGTGTGCGCGCGCGCGTGCACGTGTGTGTCCTGCATTGTGGCTGGTGTCATAGTCATTTCCTGTATGGAGAAGGAGATCCATTGTTCCAGCACATAGTGCCAGGATGACTCCAGTTAAAATCTGAGTCTCCTCTTTCTATGCCCAGCCCCCCTTGCCAAAGTTCTCTCGGTCTGATCCCCAGATAGTGGGTGTTTTGACTTCATTTCTTTCTTCAGGCAAGAATTTTGCCTTTCAAATGAGCACACTAAATGCCAAGCGCCCTGGGGCAAAAAGTCGGTCCCATGTAAAAGTAAAATGCATCACAATGTTTTTTTTTTTTTTTTTTTTTTTTTTTTTTTTTTTAACGGTTTAGGTGATAAATACACTTTTTAAACTTTCTACACTGTAACCTCTTTTTTTTAGATTGGATGTAACATTCTGTTTGTGCTCAGGTGGTTCATGCAATAAACTTCTCCCTGTCCACCATCCATAGGTTGCCCAGACAACGGATGGGCTGGATGCTGACCTGTGGAAGGATGGTCTTTTCAAGTCCAAAGTCACACGTTACCTGTGCTTCACCAGAGTCTTCAGCAAGGAGAATGTGAGTGCTTATGCTAAGGTTAGCGACCTGTGACCTGTGCTTCACAAGAGTTTTCATCAAGGGGAATATGAGTGCTAGTGCTAATGCTAAGCTACCTCTGTCTCACAAGACTGAAGCTGAGAGAATAGGAGAGGTAGTGTTACTTTTAACCAGCCGCTGGCCGACTGGTACTGCCACTGAGGACACCTCGACTGACTTTAAACTTCCGTAATCGACTGCGTTAGCCGGATAAATATAGGCATTTGGATTGTCTGAGGTTCCTCTAACTTCCTGTCCATCTGCTCCTCTGTCTGACTGACACTTCCTCTCCGTTCGTCCCGCTGTCTACACTCATACGGACCAGCTGTGATAGAGCTTTATTGTGTGTGCGTGTGTGCGTGCGTGCGTGCGTGCGTGCGAGTATGTATGCATGCATTCAGAGTGAGGTGTGTGTGTGTGTAGTAGTGCTATGTGAGTGTGTGCAGCTGGTGGGGGAGGCTGTTCAGAGGCTCAGGAAAGGGGAGAAGCTCAGATTTACAGCCCTGCTGTGGCTATAGGGTCGCCCCACCCACCCCAAACTGCCCCACCCTCCTGCAGCTCGCTCCAGAGCAGCAGAGAGGGCAGAGAGGGTCTGGATCTCGCGCAGCCTGTTGGGCTTGTCCCATGCCATTTATTCTGCCATTTATGACTTCCAGAGCCATTTAGGGAACGTCCTGGTGGACATGAAGCTGATCGACATGAAGGACACGCTGCCCGTCGGCTTCATCCCCATTCAGGAAACCGTGGATACACGTAAGCCCCGCCCCCATATCTATAAGCATGATGGAGACGACCACTAAAATCAGCCTTTAAATCTCTAATTAAGCGTGTATCTCTATAACTGTACACATGCTGTTTCAATCATTTACAGCTATAATTTTAATGCCATAAATCTCCATTAATCCACAAAGCAGGAAATTCCACTGTTGGGTGTATTACTCTCAGAGGGACTCTGGCTTTTATATATTTCTTTTTCATACATTTCCTGGAGGCACACTGTCTAGGGAATGATTGTAATTTTTATCCTACTTTTAGCTCTTTATAGTTTTATTATCTTGTAGTTATCTGTACATTTTCTAAACATACCTCACTGAATGTATGACTGTATCATGTGAAATATTGTCTGTTTATAATCATCAAAACCTAATGCTGGGTTTACACCACACAGGTTTCAGAATCATAGACAGTAGGGCCTGTGAGAGGGGCAATGTGCACATCATTTCTGCCGTATATTATCTTTCCTGTCTCACATTTCTCAAGCAGTAGAAAATCACTGCAGAAAACACAAGCATTTTAAATAATCTGAGGATTTGCCATCCCTGAGAAATTGGATCAGGAGGCTTGTGATGAGTCATTGAACATTTCACGTTATGAAAGCATCATCGGCAGCAAGTCTGAGATGTAAAGACGTTATCTTGGTCTCGTGCGACACCTGAATCAGTGCTAGTATTGTGTAGTGTACAGCGTGAGTGTAATGGTGGTGATTGGTGCTTGGTGGAGTGACATGGTGGCAATTGTTGATTGGTGGTGTGAAATATCATGGTTGCTGATTGGTTGCTTTGCAGAGGAGGCGGCCTTCCGGAAGCGCAGGCTGTGCATTAAGTTCATCCCACGGGACTCCACCGAGGCAGCGATCTGTGACATCAGAATCCTGGGCAGGGCCAAGCAGGCCCCGCCCCAGTACACCTTCATAGGGTATGAGCGCTGTGTCTGTGTGTGTCTGTGTGTGTGCATATACAAAGAAGCGTGGAAGATTTATCATTTCCTGTGCTGCTACTCTTCTCCGGTCTCTGGATGACATTCATGCTGTTTCTATTTGACGATGTGTTTATCACAGAATATTTTAAATAATGAGGCTCTGCTATGATGCTTTATGTTCAGGTTCTGTGTCTGTACTGGTGTTCCGTGACTGGTGGTACAGTGTCTGCTGGATAAGTATAATTCAATAGAGGAGTCAGGAAGAATCTGAACTGAAGTCATACTGCTGGGGTCCTGAGAGGCAGGGGCAGGATTTTATCAGGCAGCACATTTTAATAATGTAACTTCCTGTTCCTCTTCAATGTCCTTGCCGGTGTGGGGTGGGCTGTGCGCTCAGCCGCTTTAGACATTTCAGCTGGCCTGAGGGTTTGTCTGTAATCAAAGCTATGGAGCAGGGGTTGTTCATGTAGTACAGCTCAGATCAGGAGATGATAGTGAATACCTCTGAATGTTTGTCTTAACTGGCTGGTCTTGTGCGTGCGTGTGTGTGTTTGGTGGAAGGTGAGTTGTGTTGGAAGGTAATGGTGTGTGTCTCTCTGCAGGGAGCTGAACAACATGGGGATCTGGTACAGGATGGGTAAAGTCCCGCGGACCCAGGAGCCCAACCAAAACCAGAACCAGAACCAGAATCACACGCCCCCAATCCAAACTGTCACCTCTACAGCCACCCCTGCGCCCAGTATGACCAGGTACACCCCAGTATCTGAACCCAACATTCCCAGATACACCCCAATATTTGGCTCAATATGAGGGACCAGTGCAGTTTGTGTAGTGAGCCTCACCCTCTGAACTGAAGTGTCCTCAGCGTATCTTACCTTTACTCAGTTTATCTCTGTCAGTGTAGCTCTGTCACTCAGCCCAGCACTGAAAGACACTGGCACTGCTTAGTGCAGGTTACAGGTTATAGTGCTCAAAACAAGGTAGAGACTCTCTTCCAGTTCTGGGGTGTCCCACAAGTTGTTAGCCCTGAAGTTTCCCCTGATTTCACTTCTTTATGGGTTTCATGATCCTGAAGTTTTTCATCCGGACGTAAAACAGCTGCTCTAGATCACAGGTGGATATCAGCTAAACGGTGATTGGCGTGATCACTGTTTGACGTCCCATGAAGCCCATGCGTATGTGCGCGGGTGACCAGAGAAATGGCTTTTGGTTCTTTAATAAAAGATTTCAGCTTAATCCCAGCTCCCTTCCTTTCCTGTTGCCTTGGAGACGGGGCTGAGGGTAGGAGCTGGCAGTGAAGATGTCCAGTGTTCCGTGGTCGCTGTGACCCCAGTACAATGGTGCTCTGCTCCATGGCCCGGAACCCTCTGTCTGATGGCTGTGGCGAGCTGTAATTGGCCCGCTTGGCCCGTTTCCAAACTGTGGTTTTAGGAGTGACTGGCCGGCCCTCTCTTGGCCTCTGAAGTGTATTAGCTGTTGTGTAGGGAGACTCTTAACTGGTCCCGAACCTGCCAGAACTAACCCACTATAAACCTTTAAGAAACCAAACCAATTACCCGTTAAACTGCTAACCCTGCAACACATCAAACCCAAAAACCCTTCAGAAACACGGAACTGTTCCCGCTATGAGTCAGTGTGTTCAGAGGTTTGAATCTGTGATCTGTACTGAAGCATGTAAGGTATGGGTCCTTTAGGATTGTGATCAGTGTAATTGTTTTAGTCTGGAACACGTCTGGCTGTAGAACATATTTTCACATGGCTCGATACGTCAGTGTGGAAAAAACCCAAAAACCCACAAAAATAAAAACCCCTTTCTGTTTTTTAATCCATCTGATGAAAGAGTGGAAGTTCCCTGTCCTCTTCCAGCAAGAGCTTCCTGCTGTTTTACTTTGCAAAGGGCACCCCAAGTGTGTGTCTGGCTGTGTGTGCGTGCATGTATCTCTGTGTCTCATGGCTGTGTGTGTGTGTGTGTGTGTGTCTGTGTGTCTCATGACTGTGTGTGTGCGTGTGTGTGTGTGTGCGCGTGTGTGTGTGTGCGTGCATGTGTCTGTGTGTCTCATGGCTGTGTGTGTGTAGAGTTCTGCACAATGCATGCTTAGGAAAGCAAGCACTCCGTCGGGTGACAGCTCTTGCTGTGCTTCAGTGCATAATCTGCCCTTGTTTGTCTCTCACATTCCATCACACGGCCAAGATCAACATCGCCCTCTACTGGCCAGCAGTTGCAGTGCCGGTCGAACGTGTGGTTCAAATCTCCCAGCCTGCTTTCCAGCTCTGCTGAGATTTAACGAGGCAGCAGGCAGTAATTAAATATTAAACTGAGTATGGAGAGTCGTTAATGCGGCTCGCTGGCTGGGAGGGTGAGAAATGGCGTTGAGCAGATGGCAGGCAGCGTGAACTCGGCCATGGCTGTAGAAAGCAGGAGCTCCGTTTTTGGCCTCTCTCCCACTGTGTTTGGGGTTCAGGGATGAGTGCTGTTAAAGTGATTTGCTTCATGCTGAATCACTGCACAGTTATGGGCAGAATGAGGTCCGTGATTGAATACTCAGTGATTCAAGAGTTACAGTATTTAGGCATGTGATTTAGTTGTGATTCAGGAGTGATTCAGGTATGTTCGTCTGGTGGAGTACTCAGTGACTCAAGACTCATACAGGCGCACAGACTCATGAGTGTTTCCCCTGCTCTCTGTGTCCTGCAGACACATATCCATGACCTTGCCTGCCAGCTTCAGAGGGAAGAACACGACCCGCCCCGACTACGAGCATCAGAACTCAAACCTGTACGCCATATCTGGTAGGAGAACCTACTCTACACCCCACCTGCACGCACAGCTCATGCTGAGAAGCCCCTGTTTAGCAAAGAGTGGCCACTGTAGCATCAGGACCTCAACACCATTAATTGCGTCTTTCAGACATGAGAACTATGCTGTAACATGTGTTTCTGTCTCTCTTTCTCCCACAGCTATGGATGGAGTGCCCTTCATGATCTCAGACAAGTTTGCCTGTGCATCTGGAGATGTAAGTCCTGCTTCCGTGTGTTCAACGCTCAGACACATTCAGCCTAAGGCGAAGGCGCACAGCTTAAAACCTGTGAAGCCACTATTAATAATACTTAGTGGGATTTCAGGGAACTTGGTCAGTGTAAAGGAAAATCCAACTTCTAGCCAAAACATAGAAGTTGTCAGCTGGTGTGTAGAATAAGCTCTGTCCTGATGTTCACCCCGTCACTGTTCTCTGTCTTTAGTTTCAGCAGGCTGATCTAATGGGCATCACCATCAAAACCCTGGCAGAGATTGAGAAGGAGGTGAGCCCCGCTGTGTGTGTGTGCGTTTGCATCCATGTGTGCGTGGGGGTGTGCGTGTGGTTGGGGGTGTGTGTGAGTGTGTGTGAGTGTGTGTGTCTGTGTGGGGGTGTGCGTGTGGTTGGGGGTGTGCGCGTATGTTTCTGACTTGCATAATATCTGTGGGTGTTTGTTCACACAGCAGGTGTGGTTATTACAGGCATTGTTAGGCTTTTATTTGTGGTGTGGAAATGCCACTAAATCTACCACTGTGTTTTAGTAATTTAGTTCAGATCCAGTCGGTTTTAGCGTCCTGTGAAATACATCTGTAATTAGCGTTAAATTTGTGTGGGAGAAGCACATCCTCATTGCACAGCGGTTTGTGAGCTGAACTGTGATATGTAAATATTAGGTGTGGCATTGCTGTTGAGTCTCATTTATGAGACTTCATGGGGGATGTTGCTATGGGAGTCAGTTGATGGTAAGTGATTTTGAAATGTATTGTGGGAGGAATAAAATGAAAGGCTTGTTGAGGTCACAGCTGACTGTTAGGAAGCTGTAGATGAATCATTACACCTGTGCTCAATGCCACAGCTGCTGTGTACAGTCATTAGCTCATGATGCTAAATGTAAATTAGCAATTTTCCAAGGAGCAACTGTGAGACACGTTCTGGGCTCTCATGTCATTGTGTGTGTGTGTGCTGACAGAGTACAGTAACTACAGAACAGAGCATAATCAAGTACAAATCCCAGTGTAATTACCCAAGTTGTATCATCCTACAGGGAAAGGGATTTTATTTTTATACCAAGTCTTGTGTGTATAAATGTGTATGAGCGGACCATGGCTTTTAAATAGGGCTGTTTTCAGCAAGGAGTATTCCCCTGCCTGAGCATTGCATTGTAATATTTCATAGTTCCACAAGGGGGCAGTGCTGCACTGCAGCAGTAAGGGGAGGGAGAGCGATGCAGTTTGTACACCATTGATCAGGTTCTAGGGCTGTGTGTGTGTGTGTGTGTGTGTGTGTGTGTGTGTGTGTGTGTGTGTGTGTGTGTGTGTGTGTGTGTGTGTGTGTGTGAGAGAAAGTGTGCGTTTCTGTGTGTATATAGTGATGATCTGTAGGTCTAGTGCTGTAATAAGTCAGTCTTCGTCATTGAATGTATTTTATTCCATGATAATAAGACCAGTTCACCTGTTAGCTTTAGTATGTGTCTGATTTTTAATCTCCCTCTTCCTCCTGTTTTTTTCTCTCCTGCTCTCTCTCTCTGTTTTTCTCTCAGTATGAGTACAGTTTCCGTACGGAGTACAGCGCCGCGGCACGCTTACCCCCCAGCCCCACCCGCTCCACCCCCCTCAGCTCAGAGGCCTGAGAGAGATGAAAGAGAAGGAGAAAGAGAGGGATGGAGGGATGAGGCCTAAGGCAGCGGAAGACAGCGATGACTACTGAACCACAAAGGAAGAGTTGCGGAGAGAGAAGAGCCAGGAGGAGCAGAGCGACAGCAGAACCCACTGTCTCTCCCTATGTTTTCCCACAATCCCCTGCACTGCGCCATGCCCAATCAGAGCCACCTTGCCCTCCGGTGTTGGCTACCACTATACCCGACCCTGTTTATCAAACATGAGTAATGTGTATCTGTCATCTGTTTCTGTGGATTTTAATTTCAATTAAGGGCAGAGCTCAGCTGCTCTCCCTACTGGAGACCATAAGGTGCTGCAGCTGCTCTGTGTTCAGCTGCTTTAGCCTGGGTGCGACGATGGCCATTGTACTTCCATTTTAATTTCTTGTTTTTATTTTCCTAAACTGTGGAAGACCACTATGAAAGACCAGAGGACTGCAAGGGACTATAAGCCGATTGGTCTGAAGTTTGGCAGCTTCATTGTATCCCAAGGTTCTGCCTCCCCAAGCTGCTTTACCTGGGGAAACCCGGACCAATCAAAATACACCCTCCAGGTGACATCATCTCCACCCAGCACTGGAGTGACTTCACCCCCCTCCCATCTGAGAGGCCGTGGCCCCCATCCCATAGGGGGGCCAGTGAAACAGAAAGCAGACTGTGAATGTGCTGCTCTGATACTCAGTGTGGGAGGTGGGGTTGCCTTGGAGACAGGGAGGGGGCAGATGGAGGGGGCTAGGCCTGGTCTGTTCTGCATCCTCATTCGCCCCACTGACTGCACATGGCACAGTGTACTGCAGATTTGAGATTAGAATTATTATTTTTTATTATTTCTTCTTGTATTATTGTATGTCGTTTCTTGAGTGCACTGTTATTTTGCCCTCCCTCCTCCCCACCCTTCACCTGCACCTGTGAAACACAGAGATGCTGAAGGCGCATGGAGCTCACTGTGTCTGTGGAGGCGCGGCGTACTTTACAGTCTGCTTCAGGTGTAAAATATTCTGTGCCTGCATGAGGGACGGACTGGGCTCAGTCAGACACAGAGCTGCAGAAAGGGCAGGGCCGGGGTCTAACTGCTCTGCTCTCTCTTACTGTGAATGGACATTTAGACCAGAGAAATCCATCAAATTTGCCCTTGTACTGCTTCACAAAATGTGACTATAGCAGATACTATCAGTGGTATATATACAATTTTAAAATGATTCACAGTGGTTGTTGATTTCTGTTTTTTGTTTCCTGATTTCAGTGTCAGTTTGCTATTGTTTTACGTATCTGTGGACAGTCCTCCTTCTCTGAGCCAGACAGTTTTGTTTTTGTCGAGGAGTTTGGCGATAGGATGTTATATTGAGACCAGACCTTCTATAGGAAAACAGCATTTTACTTTTTGTTTGTTTGTTTGTTTTTTTAGTTCAGTGGTTGTGAATGTTCACTGAAAGCAAGGCTGTGTTCAGAATGACATTAAATCACAATTTAATGTGTTTAGCAGGAACTAGAGCAATTCAGGTGAAATTATTTGCTCAAGGGTAAAATGGCAGTGCCCTACCTGGGAATTGAACTTGCAACCTCTTAAAAGTTACAAGCTCAGTTCCCTAACAGTGGTACTGCACTACACTGCCTCATGAATGGCAAATGGGGGATGTCATAATCAATTAAACATGTTTAAGAATTCAATTCAGTTTATGATAACAAAAGTTAAATTTTTAGTCTTAATCCCAGAAGTTGAACATTGCTGTTTCAACTGTCCCTGTGTGCTCTATCGTTATATGGTGTCTAATTCTGTTGATACATCGATTCGTGTGTAATCTATGATTAAAAGACCATTTTAGGACGTGGCCTGAATGATTGTGGGAATTTGGTCTGAATATGGCGTCCTTTTCTGTTTGGCTTCATGAGACTGCTTTGCTCGGCTTGTTCACAGGTCAAAGTGTTATCAGGCTGCCTTTTTTCTGAGTTCAACCGCAAAATGTCCCCTAAACAACAGCAAAATTAAGCGATTAAATGATTATATCTTGTGTATACCTTGTAAGCCCTGGGAACCGTTCACAGAAATGACTTTCGCTCATGTTAATCTTCAAACAGGGAATACTAACTACTTCTCTCTGTTGTGGTTGTGGAAAAGGAAAAGGGGAAAAAGCTTTTGTTTTTCTCCAGAAGGACCTGAGTAATACACAGAACTGAGACTGAAATCCAGTAGTCTAGCTGATTTTCACGATGGGTCTGTAAATAGCTAACATTACCGTATTATTGTGATATGAGGTTGTTTTGGTGGATGTATGAAAGTGCAGATTTGTGTCCATCGGTGGGTGATGTAAGTGTGTAGCTGCATGTGTTGATGTGCTGTGCCCTGTGTTCTTTATATCTCTTACTCACACACACCCCCCCCCCCTTTGCTCTAAAAGTCTCTGTGAGCTGCCTAACACACTCTGCTGCGCAGGGGGTTCAGAGCCCGTGTCCCTTTTCTACCGCACTTCTGTCAGACCAGAGAGTCAGGCTCTTCAGTAGCAAAAATAACAAAAAAAAAATTTAAAAAACCACAGACGTCTTAAACTCCAAGTGTAACCTTTTAAACCTCAAAGTTTATGGCGCTGCTGACAGTAAAAGTCAGCTTGGGGATGGAGGGGTAGATGAGGGAGGTGTGTGCTGTGGTTCTCTCTGTTTTTTCCATATGTTTGCACCCCACAGTTTTGCTGGAGCTAGGACAGGGTTTAAATGAGGCATGCCCCCACCCCCCCACCCCCCCGTGTGCTTGCACATTAATTTTAATAATACCTTTTATCATTTTTATCCTCCCGCGCCTTGTCCTCTTTTGAGGTTTTCCGTGTAACAGGATTAGTTTTAATTAGCTTGCAGGCGTGCAGGGTTTTCTCCTGTCTCTACCACCGTGATCGTTTTAATTGCTCCAATTAAAAGATAAACAACCAGGAGGGCATGACCTTTGAGCTCAACGAGCACAAAGACGCTTCTGCAAAAACAAGTAGCACATGTCCGCAGTTTATTCTTTCATTGCCCCGATTTAATTTTTTCTTTCCATCAGTAGCAGTCAGGCTGCGTGTTCCCTGTAAAAGCCGAGCACGAGGCCGGGAGGTTCTGATCAAAGAGATCCGCCTGTTCCATCAGCCTGTGGCTTTGGAAAGCACTTTGTAAATATGATAAAACGCCCGGTCCAGATGTGTGAAGATGAGTAATTAGCTGAGCGTACGCTCAAACGAACATTAATTACATTAATGACTGGCAGTGTGGGTACATGCTGGCCTTTTTAAGAGCTGGTCTGGATCCAGCGGCTCAGTTTGGGCTCGTCGTAACGCCGTGTTTGCTGCTGTAGCCGCTGTGCTTTCTAAACTTGAAGTGCTGCAGTAAAGGGGTTAACTTGCATGCACACCTAGGGCATAGTTCATACGGAACAGTGGCTGCCGATAAGGCCCCGAATCTGGTCTAAGCATTTTGATTTGGCATAATTCACACAGGTTTGGTCCAGTTAACGCCCCTAATGCAGTTCGGGTCTCTTGGATTCCTCTCCAGCAGTTTGCCTTGCTGCTAGCGTTGCTATAACAACTCTCTGATACCGGTGTACAATTTATTTTAGTTCTCCTTTCCCCCCCCCTTGTTTTTGTGTTAAATATGTAAGGTTTTGCAAGAAGATAAAAAACAAAGGAAAGTCACTATTGGCTTTAGGGATGCTCATGGCTCAGTGCTCATTTTTATCAGAGTGAAGTTGGGCACTACTGACTTTTATCAGCGATGTCATATTTAAGGGACCAGTTTTTTTTTAGTGCAGGTCATGTTATGTGTGACAACTTTACATGTATAAAGAAAACTCAAGTTTCATTTAAATGGGTCGGTCGTATCTTTTTACAGCTTGTATATGCTATAGCTTGTATGTGCCCTACTTTTTCTGAACCTTGCCGTTTTCAGTAAACAGGAGTTCCTCTGGCAGTATGCATGTAGCATGTGACAGAGAACATGTGAAAAACCCCTCCAGCCAGATTCCAGCCTTCAGACTGAGGGGTTGAAAGCTGTTTGGTCTGACAGAATGGCACTTTGTCTTTCTCACCTGTGAGAGGAGGAGGCATGACTTTCTCACCTTTGCCACTGAGGAGGCGTGTCCTTCTCACCTTTGGTGCTGAGGAGGCGTGTCCTTCTCACCTTTGGTGCTGAGGAGGCGTGTCATTCTCACCTGTGGAGACTGAGGTAGTCGTGTTCCAGCAGGTAGAGTTGTCGGTAACATGATGGGAGTGCGCCCCCTCTAAGGCCCCAATAACACAGGAGGCTGCCAGCTCACTACCACAAATATACTAACTACAGTACCTTTCATTTTAAATCCAACAAATGGGAACATCAAAAACCAATTTTGCACCCTTCTGCAAAGCGGTTGACTGTAAATAAACCTTGTTAATGTAATTATAAATACCAAGACCTGTAGGTAGTGTAATGTTTAATTTTTTTGTATTTATTTTAGATTTTATTGTTGCTGTTCAGATTTTTTTTTTTTAAGGGACATGTCATTTGAGTGACTGTTAGTCTGTATTAATGTCATTTGAATAAAGTCTCCCTTTCACGACAGGGTTTTGATTCTGTTTTGTTTGACAGGGATGGCCTTTCGGGCATTTCTAGACTAGTCAGTTTAGGAGATTTGTTCTGAAATGTAGAGATGAAATTCCTTAAAATTTTTGCAGCAGTCTCATTTGGATTTATAGCCAAACGATCTCCAGCCCATTTTTGAATTATGATACAGCATTTTGGTCTGAGATCACCTCAACTCAGGGAGCTCTGCATTCAGGCCTGGATCCGAGGGCATCCGCGCTTTCACACTCGTCAAAATGTACCGTGAAGAGGAGATAAATGCAGTTAATGTCAGAAAGAGCTCTCCAAACATGAGTGGTGTGAAAGCGCCCTGGGGCTCGGGGTTTGGCAGCCTGCGTTCTCCCTCTCTCCCCCCCCGAGGCGCGACTCTCCCCGGCTGCAGGAATGCTGCACAGGGAGAGAAAGTGTTCTGTTGCAGGCGAGTCTCCGGTGTCAGAATTTCCTTAATGATGGGCGGTAGCTTTCTGATCTTCCATGACAGAGGAGCGCATTCCTGTGTCAGGTATTTCACCTCTGCGCAGTCCCACCCCTCCCCCCCCATCTCTCCCATCCCCCACCTCTCTCTGCATCTCTGTGCACCAAAGTGTCTCTTCACACACACACACACACACACACACACACACAGGCACAGGCACACCCCCACCATTACTCATGCACAGATGCACTCATTTGTGGGTTGGTAAGAATAAGATCTGCATGTCCTCACTTCACTTGCTACCTGTTACGGGTGACATATTTGTGACATTAGCTCAGGTTTGCATAGTTAGCAGTGCTTTAGCAATGTTATATTAATACTTCTGGTCAGGGAATGTTGTCAGCCAGGTTTGGCACTTCTTGCACATGCTCTCTCCCATTGTTCTTCACTTCTGTAGATATATATCTTTGTTGCTACATCATCTTTAATTAAACCAAGATCATTGACAAGCAAAATACAATTCTCAGTTTAACATTGCTCAACAATAACTAACTGCGTCTGACCAGGCTGATCATAACCTTAAGATGCTATGGCCCTAATAGGCTTACAGTACTGTGTGCGCGCATGCGTGTGCGCGAGAGCGAGAGCCTTTAGCTGAACTTTGCTGCAGGCTCTGTTCAGGCTCAGTGTCAGACGCACCCATCTGAAGAGCATCTGTAGGATTTATATCTCCTGAGTGCTCTCTACAAATTTACTCTGTACAACTGTCTGTATCGCTCTCTAACTCTGTCCCAACAGGTGTTCCTGTATGTGTCTGTCTGTCTGTCTGTCTGTCTGTCTCACTCCTGGACATGCAACACAGTGGTAAACTTTTACACACGTTTCTGATATCTTGTACGTGGCTGGGTCACATTAAAAAAGGTTTTTTTTTTTTTTTTTTTGCAATGGCTGATTTACGCCATCAGGAAGCTCAGCATGGAGACCAAAATAATTATTATAACATAAAACATTTGCAGTGATTTATTATGACTCACCAATTCATGTGAAGCAGTGCCCAAACTCTTCATTATCAGTCATGTTGGCAAGTTCTTTTTTTTGGTGGGGTTCATATCAGTCATTAAGTCCACTTTGTATTATTTTCCTTAATTACCACTTTCAGAATAACTTACTGTTTTGACAGCACCTCCTGTTTTTTCCCCCCTTTGTTGTAGTTTCAGGAAATGCTCATGTCAGTGTGAAAACACAGAATTTACATCTCTTACATAAACAAACATGTAGCATTTGTTACATAAACATGTAACAAAGAAAACACGAGGGAGAACCTGCTTTTTTTGGAGATGGCACATACCCTAAAAAGGCTACATCATATCCCCTATCACACATGCCCATCTCCAAAACAACATCATATAGATATTAGTTTTTGCTTTTGTCTGGTAAGCAGGCATAAATCAGTTTGGAGATGAAACTGGAACAGAAACGGCCATCAGATCAAAGCTAAAATATAAATTATTGCTTGGTCTCGCTATGGAAGCTTGAGAAAAACAAGGATAGATGGGATGTATGCACTCATTTTTTATAACCTGTTCAGAAAATGCTGTCTGTTTGAGGAGAGCCCTCACCTGCAGGCTAAGTGTGGAGGCCAGTTTAAATTCTCTTACTGTGTCTGAGACTGACTAAGCTGCTTGTAACCTTACGCTACAGACCAGGTTACTCGTAACTTAATGGTAATCTTTGTGGAGCTCAGCTTGCTGCTCCAAACTGTCTGTTGATCTTTCCACCAGTCATAGAACAACACAACCAACGGGAATGCACATAGATTTCTTCATGTGATTTCTACTGTGAAAATCACAACCATAAGTACCATAATCAAAACCATTGAATGCTATAACTATCAGACATATATGTAGTCTTTGTATTGTATGGAGTCTGAGTGAATGAAGGAGATTGGCACAGACCATGTCAGGTGATGAGTGAATCATGAGTGAATGAGAGTCATCCAAAGGTAGTAGTAAATATTGAGCTGCCTTACTCTCTCATTTTGACAGTGTGAGGAGAAAACACGCTAAATCAAATGCTATGACACTCCTGAAGCTGGCTTACCGCTCCTCCTCCTCCTCCTTCATGCTGTGCCTTTATACGATGCCGTATGGAGGCAGTCAGCTTCAGCTGTGCTTTTTTGTTAGCGATTAGTTTGTCAGGCCGCTGCTACTGCACCCATACACATACACACACCTGTCTGCACCCATACACATACACACACCTGTCTGCACACATACACATACACACACCTGTCCGCAGACATACACGTACACACAACTGTCCGCACACATCACACCATCTTTGGTGGTTTATGTGAAGTATGAGGTCACCTCTCTCCTGAAGGCTGCGGGAGGATGTTAGATGTTTGCTAATGAAGGATTGTGTTTGTGTTTGCTTGTATTTGTTCCTGGGTTTCTTGGCTGTGGTCGGCACAGATGCGTTGATGACATCACTGGGTGCAGTTTGGGCCCCCGTCCCAGGGGGGATTTCAGGGGACTGAGTTCCAAACTCCCTCGGGCTCATCCTTGAATGACAAGAACTGTTCTACCTGTATATTTACTATGTTTACCTTTGAATCTCTGCTTATATTTTTTCATAATATACAGCAATGGAGTATCCTGTTGAGGTGATTCTTTGATGTAGACACTAAAAACTATAGATATAGTTAGGAAACTGCAGAGTGTAAGTGTTACCAAAGTGAAATGCCACTTTTAAAACGTTTCAAAACCCATAAATTATTATTTTCAGTTCTATTATTTCTGCTCAAATGGAAATTTTGGAACTTGATGTTTGGTACAATTTTATTTTTTTTTACTTTGAAAATTCAGTCTGGGTGTACAACCATTAATCTTTATTAGCTCCAGGATATTTTGGTGCTTGAAGGGAGTGTCTGTGTTGTTGACATTCCCTTCATTTGTCAGTCAGTGGCTGAAGGCCTGGGTGCAACTCTGCCAATCTCATAATTATCGCATTAAAAGCTGCAGTTTGGGAGAAAACAGTAAACACCACAACAAAGCCACAACTGCGACCCAGAGAGGAGAGCACTTCCCTGACTCATAATGAACTGCAAGCGGACGTGCACATGGGCCAAACGTGAGGGCTGGCAACAGCTGCTCTACCCCGTCCTGACAAGTTAAGAGTGCCATCAAAGCGAGAGCTGCTCTTTCTTGTGTGCGTGAATGGCCGCTGGGCCCTTTCTGTGGAATCAAGGCGTTTTATCTCATCCGCATTCAGCCATTAAAACCATGCCCTTTCATCTGTGTGCTCTGCCCTTCTTCATTTTCCCTCTTTCCACTCTGTTTATTTATGCATATCTGACTTTGCTTCTATTTATTTATTTATTTTATTTGTTTATCCAGGTGCAGCAGGAGTTGTGAGAGTACTTGAACTAACTGCAGACTGTGTGTGTCTTTTGCCGTGATTGTAACTGTTACTGTTGTGATTGTCCCTCCCGATTGTTCTTCCTCTTGCGCTCTGAAAAGATATGTTAATCTATGCACACCAGAAACCAGGCAAGAGTGACCATACATCATGATCACTCATATCATATACCACATAATAAATCATGCCATACACATCATTTGACCCGTAACTGTCCTAGAGTTTAACCGTCTTGTCTATGCAGTCATACAGTAAACATTGTTGTATGCGAAACAAAATATTGTATTTCTACAGATTTTTCCGCATTCATAGACCAGAGAAGTTGCACTTATTCATGTATACCAGCAGAGGGCGATCACCACAACTGTTGCAGCAAATACATGGTGAGTGAGATTGCACTTATAATTTTTTGTTGCTGAAACCACTGAAAACTTCAGAGAGGCCGTGGTTTTTTTTTTCCATCTCCTGCTTGTGAAAGTGTACTAATGTAATATCTTCCATTTGTCAACATAAATAGGAAAGTGCAATGGCATACGTAAGGGAAACTACAATAAACGAACCTTATGAAAAGAGCAGAAGTTCACTTTGTAAGTGATTTGTGCTTTACTGTAGAAGAACACAAATGTGCTGCTTGGGCAGGCTGTGAAAGCTCAGACAGACACATGGCTGCTTGTGTTCATGGTGGGGGGTAATTCATCATAAAAAAACCATGCTTGAATTAGAAAACAGGCAGCGGCTTATATTACCATGGTCCCACCACCCCCAGAACCTGCCAATGTAGTACAAATGAGCAGCTGTGTGCCCGCTTTCTAACTGGATCATTGGTTAATCAATGCCTTTTGCCTCTGACCTTTTGCCCAGCTTGTTTTGGCTCAGAGGTGAAGCGTCCGCTCTCACCTCCAGCATCCTCCTCATGAGGTCACCCCCAGGTAGTACAGAGGAGCAGGGCTCCCCAGTCCTGGTCCAGGAGAGACACAGTGCACTGGTTTCATTACTTATGACTTAACCGAACATGTAACGAGACACCGAATATGCTGTTAAATCGCCATGCCTGTTCCCGGGGTCAAAAATGATCTCTTATTTTAAGGTGACAGGAAAACCCTTTGACCCTCGAGCACTAGGGCTGAGGACCCCAGTACACCCTGTGGCTCTCCAGCACCAGGGCTGAGGACCCCAGTAGACCCTTTGACCCTCCAGCACCAGGACTGAGGACCCCAGTAGACCCTGTGGCCCTCCAGCACCAGGGCTGAGGACCCCAGTAGACCCTTTGACCCTCCAGCACCAGGACTGAGGACCCCAGTAGACCCTGTGGCCCTCCAGCACCAGGGCTGCCGACCCCAGTAGACCCTGTGGCCCTCCAGCACCAGGGCTGCCGACCCCAGTACACCCTGTGGCTCTCCAGCGCCAGGGCTGCCGACCCCAGTACACCCTGTGGCTCTCCAGCGCCAGGGCTGCGGACCCCAGTACACCCTGTGGCTCTCCAGTGCCAGGACTGAGGACCCCAGTAGACCCTGTGGCTCTCCAGCGCCAGGGCTGCCGACCCCAGTACACCCTGTGGCTCTCCAGCACCAGGGCTGCGGACCCCAGTACACCCTGTGGCTCTCCAGTGCCAGGGCTGCCAACCCCAGTAGACCCTGTGGCTCTCCAGCGCCAGGGCTGGGGGCTCTGAGAGGTAAGGGTATGATGCCGGATTTGAGGAATTAGGCAATGCTTAGAAGGACGGCTTTACCTTCCTATGACTACATACTGCTAAGCATGTCCTTCAGCACTCCACATGTACTGTTCTCTGCCTTGCTGTGCCTCTGTCTTTAACTTACCTCGCTTAAAACATTGGTGGTAACCATCTGACAAAAATCATTCTTGCCTACACATTGCTTGGAGAAAATCTACAGGCGTGCTGGGATTTACGCATGTCAAAGACCCGAAATCCTGCACTGGCTGTCGGGGATGACCGATCGCCCCCACGCCGCAGTGGCAGTGGTAGGCAGGGCAAATAAAATTATGATCATGTGTTAGATGTGTGTGGACAACCGTGAGGCCAGACGGCACGTCTTTTATAAATTCAGGTGAACTTGCATCTGGAAGAAACTTTATTGTAACACGAAGCTGCAGTAGAGGCTAACCGGATGGATGATATAAGCTGATGCTGTTCACAGCTCAGCCAGTTTCTCATTTGGATTTGTTGAGACGGTTTAAGCCTTAACATGATGTTTGACACGACCCAGCAAGTGAGAATGTAGAGTTTTCCCTCCGGTGTTTTCAGTTTCTTTTGGATTTTTTTTCTTAGTTAGTTCCATTGCTTGGAGGGAGACTCCGAGCAGTCGTTAAAATCTTTGAGCAGAGATATTTTTTCTGACAGGTGTGAAATGTGCTGCTTTCTCTTTGTTCCAGTCCGTATTATCAAACATTTCTTACGTTTACTTTGTGTTTAAGGGAGGAGGTGCAACTAAGACATTAACTGGCATCGTCATTTTGATCGTTTTTAGTTGGAATCCAGAAAACAAGCAAGTATTCCCTTGCTATAAAATATTTTAGCTGCTAATATATATGAATGAAATCAGATTAGATCAATACTAAATAGTTTTTATTCCATTTTCATGCTCACGTTGTTTTTCCATCCAGTTACCAATTAACAGCTTTTATTTGTATTTTTTCCAAAGCCATGAACATGTAACTTTAAATAACAACAATCTCCTCGCTTCAAATGCTGCGACATTAATTCACGTTTACAATCCAAATGCCGGTAACTAACCCTTTAGCAGCGTATAAAAACAAATTCAACAAGAAACCTCATTGTTAAATATATTTTGAAATTGCTCTTTATGTTTACCACCCGAGCAGACCAAAAGTTAAGCAACAAGCTGTTTATGCATGCCACCCAAGGAGACAAAGCAATTTTTGACTTAGACGTCACGGCAAGAACAGTGAATAAAACACTCATTTTAGGAGACCACGAACTCATTCAGTACCGTACTGTGATTGTAGTTGGCTGCAAACGTGTATATTATTATTATTATTATTATTATTATTATCAATATTATATTTTAAATTACATTATAGCAATTACATTATTCATAGCACGTTAAGCTCCCGTTCATTCATTTGAATTCAAGTAAGCAAGGAGTCAAGAACTTGGCATAAATTAATGTCACAGCATACATTAATTGGTAAAATGAAAAACGACTCCTGCGAGACTGTTTTGCGATTATTTTAATTGTGTGATTGTTTTATTTATTTTTCAAAATTGTAAAAAAAACCCAATCAGGTTTAACTTAACATGGAGAAACTAAAGAAATAAAAATGAAAATGTAAACGCACATGTAGCTAATGTAAAATAAATCAATAAAACCAAGAGTATTTAATTATTCCAATTTCATTAATGGCGCATTTATAAATAACCATACCGATGCCATTTCCACTGCAGTATATTCGATCACAATTATATGTGCAAAATTATGTATTTTATTATATATTTGAAGAAAAGTGCCTGAGTATGTTTTAAGAAAAGTTTAACCCATGTTAAATATATCGAGTTGAGATTTATAATGTGTGGTTATTTATGCTGCGACAATCTACTGGAGTCCGTAGAATTTAGCAGCCTTTACTTACCCTGTGTTAACGATCCCAAACTTTATGCGATTTATTCATGTATAAATACATTAACAGGGTGTGCTGCATCTGAAACACTGGCTTATTTGTCCATTTTCATTGGAAAATATTCGAACCAACAGCTGTCGCTAAAGCAATTCATATCTTATTTACCAGGTTGTCCAAAGGCTGCCACATTCTCAATTTTAAAAATGTGGTACTATTATGTTTCGATATTTTGCTTAGCATTTAAGTCTTTCTCTTAATGGTCCTATTGTACTCTTATTTTATGTGGTTTAAATCCAAAAAGTGAAAATCTGTCAGCCGCTTTACCGGGCTATTATTATTATTATTATTATTATTATTATTATTATTATTATTATTATTATTACTATTATTAGCAGTAGTAGTAGTGGTAGTAGCAGCGGTATTAATACTAGCAACGACTGCATACGTAATAACAACATAATAATAATAACAATAATAATAGCAAAGGGTTTAAAATCAAGGCGATGAAAATCCCTTTATAATGACGCTCAGGACAACCGAAAGAATTTATTCAAGGCTGCAATTCAAACCTGCATATACTCGCGGGAGTTCAGGCTGTTGGGTGCGTGCTTCTCTGTTTTTATCGCTCATGCACATTTCTGATGAGACAAATTTAAAATATTAAAATATCAAAGTGAAAAAGATGGCCTAAATGAGGTTGTGCCAAGCTTCGGATCAAAGTAATCGCAGAATGTCGTTACCTCTGCAACGCGGTATGCAGTGTTTTGAAATGGTGGGTAAGAACCCTGCAATTACAGTTGTCACTTCATTAGAGATCACAGAGTTTTCTTTTCAAGAAGAGGCTTCAAATAACTTAATAACACCCCCTAACGTATTAAGTAATGTTTTTAGGTAGAATCCTTCCGAAACCTCAGACATAAATACACGAGATCACCATGCATGAATACACAAACTGAACCCGATATGCCTCGTAAAAGGAGTATAATGACAACATTAATCATTAACTTTTAAATTTATTTGCTTATCCTTTTATCAGTAAGTATTAAAAATAAAATATAATGTAAAATAGTTAATGCCTATGCCTTTTGATTGAACACTAGTTTTCACCATAGAACAAGAATTCCTTTGCATAATAATAAAAGACGTCAGTAGCCTGAGATTATATTCATTTCCTATCTATCTGTCTGTCAGTCAGTCTGCCTGGCTGTCTGTCTGTCTACCAACCATTGCCTTATTATAAATTGTCTTGTTCATAAGTTCTTCATGCCTAATACCTGGGTGAGGTTACATATTCAAAATATTCTTCATCTTTTATTTATATATTTTATTTGTTCATTTATTTGTGTATGTTAGCTTGATTACATGGCACCTTTGATATCAAACAAGGACAAGGTGCTTCAACGAAAAAATAAACAATAATATGCATCCATAGTTAATCGATTCACTTTTTTTTTTTTTTGCTCGACCACCATGTTGTTTCTCTTAATTACTTAATTATTGTTTTACTTAGCAAATCCGGAACTACTGCAGATCTGTAGCAGATGGACAGTGGGTCACATGACTAAATAAACGAGTCAAGAAAATGGGCTTAACACTAGTCATTTAAGAGGTAAGGAGCACATCCTTACCTGCATGTTCATCGGGACCTCTCTGCAGTCGATGAGAGCGGACTTGGGTGCTGCTAGCGGATGTTAAATGACCTTTGACCGTTGGGGGGCATGTGCCATACACCCGCAGCTCAGAGACTGTGGGCCTTCAGCTTCAAATGGACTGTTTGTTCAGGCCACGTTTCATTTTCCAGTTGTTGCATTCTTGACCTTATCCCTGGCTAATGTTGCATGGGTGTTTATTTCATTGATTTTGGCCTTGGTGCGTCTTCAATATGAACCCTGAATTTTCACAAAGAAGGAACTGTAGTCCATTGATCTGGGGAGGCAATTTTCAACACTTCTAAGCAGGAGTAGGGGGTGGGGGGTGTGGAGTGGGGGGCGACTCAACTTTTTCCATTACTTTACGATTTGTGCCCTTTTCCTCTCATACTAAGGATTAACATGTGATACATTTAATTACTACGCCACGAGTTTTATGGGCAAAGCCAACGACTCGGCTTTTATGAAACACTTCAGTCGGTGACGTCTCAGCTTTCATGTCCAACATAAACGACCGTTAGTGGGAACCCAACATCAAGGCGGTTTGAAGGAACTACAAAGAATTCCAATACACAAAAAAAACTGATTAGCCTACACTTAAAAGGGTTCGATATGGCAGACCTGCACCGACATCGCTCGAACAGGATGATTTCTGCATAAATCAGGTTACACAACTGCAAATTTAACTGACTTTTCAGGACACAATAAGCACAGCACATTTTCCCACACAGTCAACTGCGCAGCGGTAAATCTGCTTTGGCACAGGACTCTCTCCTCTGACAGAGCCCATTCTATCCCTACTGGACTCAAACTTTATTACAGTTAAACAGGCACTCGGCTTCTATACTTGCTCTGGAAAGCACAGTTCTTCAGCAACGCACCTGCCACTTTAGGCAGACCTCAGGTGGGTCCATTGATGTTGACTTCTGCCCATGTTAGTTTTCTCACAGCACATGCAAAAAAAACTGCCGCACTTGCAATACAGATCCACAAGTTGTTGTAACATTTCCCCAGCCTATATAGCCTACAGTACTTAGTAGCTACAGTTCACCCAATGTCATTTTCTTCACCAATGCCAATATTGAATATGTTTTTAGTGTATGGTTGCCTATCATGATCTTTCTTAAGTTGGGTAATTATTAATGCTCTATTGTTTCTTTCTATACAGCTGAAAACTGTATTTCATCATAAAATTAACAGAAAAAAAACCTCCTGCACTTCTTTGTATGCACACAAGAGGGCGACACGCTCTTATTCAGAGGAGCTCAAGTGTTAAAGCGCAGGCACATAACTGGGCAGAGCAGACTGTCACCCATTTGCAGCGCAAACAACGTCTTCGCACGCTCACAGCAAGGTCATGTAGAACCATTCACATAGAAAGATAATGCGCACTTCACCAGCCTCATGGCTCTAGCGTTACTACTATTATCAGTGTTGTTGGGCTTATAATGGCATTCCTAATTCAAGTTGCTAATGCACTTTCCTATTCAAGTATATAGAGCCTTGTCACTGAAGCAACCTTACATGTTGATACAAATTTTGATAAGTTAATAGCGATGCATAAAAAACATATGGATTCAAAATGCTATTATTATTATTGTAATCATTATCATTATTATTGTTGTACATATGCAAAAAGTACAATTTTAATGAAGAGAAAGGCTTAAAATGACATAATATTAATTAAAATGAATTGGCTCAACATGCATACTTTTATCTGAGTCAAACATTGCCTTGACTGACTGATTTTTCTGGTTTAATGCATAGTTTCTTTTATGATTCGCAGTAAAGCAAATCTAGGGTATCTAGTTTCTACATTCAGTTATTTTTCATCGATTGTATCCTACCTTTTTACCAGAAAAGTGCCGGATGGCACCGGCCCTTCAGTGGCCTACGGCCGATGGGAGAAGAACTGTGTCAGATTTAGCGCGAGGACATGGGATTACTGTCCTAAACCCTTGTGTGGATATTTGCGGCGTTGTTGAAAAAAAATTATGAGAGGAAACGAGGGGCTATGTACGTGTCTGGCTAGTTGAGTGCTCCTTACAAGGTGAGGGCTACACAGCTACTTATCCCAGGAATGAGCGTATTCGCCAATGGCGGGACAATAATGCCTGGTAATTACATACTCGTGACCTGCTGCATCACAGTCACAGTGACACGGTCCCCTTCCACTTCACCACATGTTCAATACTTGCTGAAAAGTGCGGTCCTTCACTAGCTGTTCCGTCACGCAAAACCTAGGCCTCACATTAGCAAGACAGTGCTGGTGCTAAATTCTTTCCAGCCACCGCACAGATTGCAGCCGATAGCCTACATATACATAAGGCTCATCCATTTGTTCTACCCCGAGACATAGAGTGAATATACGACAATCCTTAAGATGTACAGGTTCCCCAGCTTTTATCACAATACTTATATATTCTGTACCTGAATGTACATCACCATTACATGTAAATATAATTGCAAGTCCAACACAGCTTATTTTAATTAAATTATTTAATTTTACAGATCAATACTACGCAATAACCATTGTAAATCATAACGCCGTCTGAGCGTGCTGTCTCTGCATATGATAGGAAAGAAATGACACACAATACGTTTTAAAATGGATAAAATCGTTTTAACAGTGAAAACGGAAATTGTCTTTAATAGCGCTTTGTTGATTAAACGAATACGTTACGATAAAATGTAAAGAATAGTGGTCTTGTGTTAGCAAAAATATCACGACCAAAAAGGATAGCTATGGCGTATCTCAAATGACGAGAGAGACTCACGTTCATTTGATACCGGATCATTGTAAGTTTGATTTAAATAAACAGATTTTTCTTAAACGAATAAACTTCATTCATCATTTCCCAATTGTGTCTTACTTTCTAACACTGGTATCATAACTGCGTTGTAAATACAAAACGAAGTTGCTTAGTGATACTATTAAGGAGGCACTGTGAATATTCAAATCGAATATTCAACCGGCTATTTAAAACATCATTAACTGTGTCAATATTAAAAACTATCATAGTAAATAGATTGTACTAAACTATTATACTAAATATAACATAGTATTCCACTAAATCACTCCTAGGCTGTTTGTTATTTCAGTATTGATAACTGTAAGTTTTTACTCTTTGCTGTACTTATATACGAACACAAACATACATGTAATCCTGTGTAAATCTATGTACATATATATAAACATACAAATATATATAGACAATATATATATATAATATATATAGACAGTCAACTACAGAATTTGGCATTCTTGGTGAAGATTAGCAGAAAAGTCTGCGAAAACTAAACAACATTAATAATTTGTTATATTTCAGGATCAAACTCAAGGGGAAAAATACTCCATTATTCTGATACAATTGTTCAATAGATTATTATTATTGTTATTATTATTATTAGAAATAGTGTAGATAACTGTGGAGCTACAGGCAGAACAGGAAAGAGAGCACATGCCGTGTGACCATTTTAAGTGAGCTCGGATAATGTAAAAAAGAAGAACAAAAAGTAAGATGAGACTGTATTTTAAAATCCGAGTTTTCAATGTGTACCAGGTTTAAGACTTACCGTTCGTTTAACGTGCGGTCATCTTTCCTGCCACTTAATTAACCTCCGCACTCAGAAGTGACGCGTGTGCTCGGCCTCTCCTATGGGAGCAGGGCACTGGCTGACGGCTTTAGAGGCGGACCGCTTCGCTCCACAGCACAGAGCGCTTAGCCACTGCGCGCCAATAGCGTCCGCACGCCAGTAAACAGAATGAAAACGGGACGCTGTAGGGAGAGGGGAGGGAGTATCCATTCGCCACAATCTCGGTTTCGGACTGCTCAAGCTGTGTCTATCTTTATGGCACATTAACTTCACAGCTCACTTTGGGACATCTCGACTCGTCTCTCCTGGATTTACTGCAGGCGCGCGCTGCTGTTCACATTTCCAGCGACCCTTTCCCAGAGAGAGCTGCACACCAGAAACTGAGCGCTGCACTCCGTGCAGACTGGATCATCTTTTTCATAACTCTAAGACAGATTAAGGACGATCAAAACAAACCTGACAGATGAAAATGTAAACCAAGTAGGCTTATTTATACTAAACCTAAAATTCTCTTCACAACAATACGATGTGTCATCCAGGAGTTTGCTTTTGAATAATTATTTTGCCCAACATCCATCAGTTTTTGAGAGGAAAATTCAGTTCTTGAAGCCTAACTTACGTTCAGACCGTAGTCTGTGGATTGAGCTCCAGTTAAACTGGTGGTATGGATACTGCAACAGGTCTGGAGCCGGTGGAGAGACTCGTTAAAGCGGGCACTGATTCAGATCGTTCCGCGGTGCAGGACAGTCTTAAAACTGGGGATCCTCTCAGGTCGGGCCCAGCGACTTTGGGTGTTAAGCTTGGTGAGATTTCAACATGTGCTTTCCTGAAAATTGGTGGCATTTTCTTGTTTCTTTTTTGTTGGCCTGTGATCAGTTTTCATAGTACATAATTTCAGTGTAAAACCAACTATGATTTAGTTGCTACGTCTGCCAGAAATTATTTTAGACCCTTTGGACACATACATTATGCTACAGTTAACACTGCATTTAATTAGACAGTGTACAGTGTTTTGTATATTTAATGGTAAAAAGACAGTAAATTTTCTGTTCCCAAAACAGTTGGTTAACTTCCTGGATCAACAATAAGGTAGTTAAAATGAAATACTGACCTAACGTGCAGCTGTACTTCAATTAGGCCTACATTGTAATTTATGTATTAGAAAAGACTGTTGCAAATATGATCGTATTAAATTCAATAATTTGTGAATCACTAATTTGTGAATCACAAATTAGTGTGATATATATGTCAGTGAAAATATTTTTGATAGTAATTAATACATCTTAATTCCATTTCATAAAGTCTGTCTGTTTTAAAATAATGCTTTGTATTTGCAAAACTTGTATCTTTTCAAATTGATTTCAGGTCAGTTACATGCAAGGAGAAGAAAATGTCCAAATACAAACAAACACATCGGCATTTAATTTGTACCGTTTCTACATTTTTTACAGGGCTTAGAAAAATTATTGAAAACATATTTCATAACTGCAGATTTAATAGAAAATTTAGTTTTTTTTATTTTTCACTGGTCATAATAATGAATTTGGCCTGTATGACGTAATTTAGCTTGTATGTCAAATCTTTTTTTTAAAGAAATTATTTTACAGTTCAAGCGGTGAGGAGTGCGTATCGTTGCAGGTGTAGGCCCAATTATATGGTTTCTGCTCAGTACAGTAACTCCATCCATTAAAAGTAATTTAAATGTTATGGACCCACTTTGGTGGTCTGTACCTTTATAACCATGGTAAGGTTTTCCATCACTTTGTTACATAGTAAGTGTTTTTAAAATATCTTACCTGCCAGGAACTGAGTGCCATCACCCGGCCGTGTGCGAGGGGTGCCAGAGGCCCATAGCCGACCGCTTTCTGCTTCGGGTCAACGGATCATCGTGGCACGAGGGCTGCTTGCAATGTGCCGCGTGCCAGCAGCCTCTCACCACCAGCTGCTACTTCAGAGACCGGAAACTCTACTGCAAACGCGACTACCAACAGTAAGGATCCGGATTTACGTCAGCTTTTATTTTTACTTCATATTTTACACTAGTTTTTTATTTTTTACTATTTGTGTCGGCTTATCGTGGGGATACAGGCCTACTATATTTCTACCTTTGCTGGTAGTAGTCAAAATTTGTGTGTTTGGGGAAAATAGTTATAGCATAAATATATGTATTTTTGTTTTTTACTTTTTATTTTAATTTCACAATTATGTATTCTTGTTCGGCCATGTTAAGTAATCCAGAAATATCAGCCCTATAATTAAAAATGTACCATGATGTTAGATGCAAGTTAGATACCCGTTGGCCTAGATTTGTTTGTTATTTCGCCAAATACAAATGGACACAATGGTTCGATATGTATTGTGTCTGAATTATTCACTGCGACTTTTAAATTCTGTCTGTGGATTCTCAGTGCTGTTTGGTCGTTTCGTTTATCCGAGCAATGAGCTGTGTACGCGTGTGATCATTTTAACTTGTGGCAGTCAAGTACGTATGGACACTTGACAAATGTTGTGAAACGAATAATTTTAATGATTATTATCCACGGCTATATGCGATATTAGCAGTGTTTGTTTTAAGTAGTTTTCTCTATGTATGTGATGTGTAAAAGTACCCAGCATATATGGAAAGGCCTGTTGTTTTTTAAATGGACCGCGCGTGCATAGGCTGTTTTACTGTGCCAAGTACTGCTCTTCAATTTTTACTGAATATGTATGATAATGATGAAGGAAAATTGGCCAAACACCGCAGATTTGAGCTGTAGTTCAGTTAGAGAGACGGGAAAAGCGCGTGATTATTTTCAAAGAAAGCAATGCATGTTTCACATACTGTTCAAAATATCTGCTTTCGAAATCTGCCTGTAAATCCAGCGTGAAGAGCAGTCAGATTTAATTTTTTTTTTTTTGCCAAGTACAACGTAAGAATATCGAAATTTCTTACGCATGAAGATGCATATATTCCAAATATATATTCAAAAGTATATATTTTAAAATGTATATTAGCGTTTTGTTACATTTTTGATGTAGGTAGCTCTTGGATTTGTGAGAACTCTGAGATTTGAGGGAAAACGTAGGCAAAAGTTCTTAATTTCATATCATCAATTGGTTTATTATTATTATTATTATTATTATTATTATTATTAAGCAATGGATGCCATTTTGTAGTTTTTCTGACTCAATATATTTTAATTTGATAATTTATTTTAGTGAAGCTGTGCATAGCACCACTGTAGCTCATTGCTGTGGATGATGAAATTTCTTCCACTTTACATTCTGTGACAGTGTGTGTAACGCTCTGAGCTTGTAGTTGGTGTGTTTGTATGTGTGTGCTGTGTGTTTGGATGTTTGGCTCAGATTGTGTGTGGGTGTACATGTAATGTGTGGTCTGTGTTCTCTTATCTGAGTAAGGCTTGTATTGCAGAAACTCAGTCACTCGCTGTTACAGCAGTGTTACAGTAGGGTATCTTCAGTGTAACAAGATTTACAGCGGGGTTTGTAATCAGAGTCTAGCTGTCACGCTCAGCCAGAGTCCAATGAGGGTTTCTTTAGTTTAATGTTTCAGCTGTGACTTTGGTCTAATATAATAAAAATGTCCAATGCAGTTAGCAATGTAGGCCTCTGGAAGCATTTTTGCTGCGTGTGTACAACTATTCTTAGCATTATAATTCAAGTATTATGTACTCAATGTATTGCCACATAGCTGTAATGTGTAATATGTATATGCTTTGCTTTGTTGGATTGTTATGGCAGTAATTGTACATGGGAGTGACAGTTGGGCAGTGTTAATCTGTTTACTTGTCTGTACCACCACATTCATGGCCATGTAGGAATTTTATGTATTCTCTTGTAGCAGTATCTCAGCAGGGAAACTGGATTCAACTGAAATATCTATATTTATGTGGATGATTTATTAAATAGTGGTTATTAGCACTATTTGTATGATTAAATATAAAATATAATTAGGTAAAAATGTCATATTTATATATCTATATTGAAAATACATGTATATAATTTTAGTTATTATACTCAAGATGCTTATATATGGTGTAAGTTGGCATTTTTCACCATAAAATTATTTCACAAATCTACAGTTGATTAAATAATGGGGCTTTTCTATTTTTTCGCATCGTTAATCATTTTTGGTGTGAAAAGAAAGATATGATTTATGGCTGTAATTAATATAGGCTGTAGTTTTTTTTTTTTTTTTTTTTTTTTTTTGACAAGGTGGGTTAAATGTGCTGAATACAGCATACCAGCACAGACAGTGTGAGTAGAGCTGGTGAAATATCTGAGAGAGCGGGAGAGGAATGCAGATGAAGTGTGAGTGTTTAAGCAAGGCAAAGGGGTAAGGGGAGATAGGAGGGAGGCGCTGAATCTGTAAGCGAGGGCGTGTTTAGTTTGCAACCGTGAATCCCTGCTCCAGTGTGAAACTGAACCCTGGACTGAGTGTTTATCTTACGAACGCCCTGCTTTGAGCAGCTACCGTCACTGTCAGCCCAGAGAGGGGAGCTTTTATTCTTCTTCAGTTTCCCCACCAGCATGCATGCACACATATACACACACACACACACATGCACACACTCTTTCTCTCTCACACATACACACACACGCACACACACACATTTACACACATATGAATGCACACCCTCTCATACACAGTATTTGTCTTTCTCGCTCTCTCATGCATGCACACACACTCACACATATTCCCCTGGCATTCCTGCAAAGATTTATCTTGTGTCACAGTCAGTAGCGCCCCCCCCCATCCTCCCATGATTACATCATCATTGTCCTACAACTCATTCCCTCTCAGCTTCGTCTCTGCAGACACCAGACAAACTGCGCTGACCCCCTGGGTCCTCCTGCAGCTTCACACAAATGCACCCTGTTAAGTAAACAGTCACACTTAGAAGTTATAAGACATGGTTTCACAGTGTGCTTTTCCAAGCAGTACAAGTAGGCATCTAATCCAGGATCGTGGGGAAGCTGTTAGCTCTCTTAGCACGTTAGCATTGACCGCAAGACGAAGCTACTTAGCAGTGCCTATATAAGAGCAAGACCAAGGCAGACTAAAATCAGTCTGACTACTATTAGCATTTCTATGTTTAAAAATGTACTCTCTTTTTGATATATTTGAAATGTTATAGGTTTTAAATCACAATTCACTGGTAATCACAGAGAATGTTATGGAGAAACAGGAAGGATCAAGCTGGACACATAGCATAAGATTCTTGAGTAGTCATGTGTCATGACATCCTCCTCCAGCAAAAATACAATTCTTAAGGCCCCTCCTACTTTTATGTTATGTCTATTGGTCTTTCTTTAGACTCTTTAAGCAAGTGCATCTTATTAGAGTCTGAGGAACTGTCTGCATAAAGGGGGAAACATGGGTAGGAATCTCTGGGATCTCTTCAGTCCCTTCATGCACTTATCTGAGAGGAGGGAGAGTATGCAGGGCGTGAGGTGAGGGGGGCGGTGTACCATGGGGGTGTTGAATTTGGGGTGCCAGTGTGAGAGCGTGTCACAGGCACTCGTCTCCTCGGGGGTCCCTGCTAAACACTGACACATCAGGAACAACACGAGCTCACGCAGGTGTGTCACTCTACACCTGTACTATAACTACCTCTATGCACACACATTCACAAACATGTCACACACCCATATGTACACAAGCATTCACACACATGCGCACAGACACATATACTCACACATGATCGTCGCACTCTCAGGAACACAGACCTACAAAGGCACATTGAAAAGACTGTGTATAGCCACACATGAATGACTGTAGATTGTCCTGTCCCAGCCACTGAAAGGTTAGCAGACTGACCTGCATGGGCCAGTGTCCAGCATTTCAGCAGTCAGACCAGCATGGCAGTGCTGAGGCTCTCAAACATGGTGCACATTTTGGCCTTCATCTGGAAGATACAGAGAGGGAGGGGGAAGAGGGAGAAAGAGGGGGAAAGAGGACACGTACTCACTAATAATGACCTGAGGTCAAAGGTCAGCAGGAGGGTCAGTAAGATCTCTGTTTGGGGTCCCACAGCAGCATGCCCCAAAAACAACAGCAGATAGAATTTCAACCCCAGCACCCCTAACCCCCCCTAACCCCTCAGAGAAATATTTGAATAAAAACTAAGACCTAAATGGGGGCTGTATGGGGTTTATATGGGTTTTATATCAGGGTTAAACTGAGTTTGTAAGGGCGTATCAAGGTTATAAGTGGTTTATATAGCATTAATGTCAGGGTTATAGATGTATATATCAGGCTGTTAAGCGGATAGTGATGGGAGGATTTTGATGCTTCTGTTTGGAATGGTGGAGAGTCTCAAAAGGGTTGGGAATTAGCTTGGACTGGACAGTTTAGCATCAGACTATTTTTTGTTCCTTTTTTGGAGCAGACAATGTCTATGCCAACTTTCTGTGATTGGCTAGTTGTGTTCAGGTTTGAAAATGGGCAAGATTTAAAGTCGTTTGAAAATTGGATGGAGGGAGGGAGTAACTTCCCACTGGTTAATTCGCAGAGCACTAATTGGGTATGTGATCTACAGGAGGATGAAGGTGACTTTCTATGATAATGAGTCACCAAACTCACCAAAAACTAACAAAAAACTAATCAAATCAGTCCCCCATTTCCTCTGGATAGACAGAAGAGCTATATCAAATATACCATGGGTTATGATGCAACACCATTCCCATTGAACTAAACAGAACCAAAACAGTAAAAAAAAAAAAGTCCCTGAAGGTAAAATGAACCCAAAACTGAACAGAAGTTCAGTGAAGTAGCAGGTGCCTGATTTACCTGCTGGACACATGAATCACAAAAAAATCACAGGTAAAATGCAGGTAAAAGGTGTTCCAGGTGTCAGTCCCCTGCTTGTGCCCGTATGAAATGCTCGCCCCACAGGAAGCTGGGGCCGGACAGTGACTCCTCTCCAATGTGTTAACCGGGCCGGCCCTGCTCATGTCACGCTGCTAGATTCACAGACTGCACGCTGAAAATGTTAGGCAGGGTAGAAACCGGAGAGCTGCAGCCTCGCACTGCTCTGTGGAGCTTCTCAGACACACAGCCGCTGTGCTGACGGGCCCATGTGAGTCAAGAGAGGTGTGGGACCCGATAAATTAATCTTTATCGCACTAGAGAATCCAGAAATGTCTCTGAAACTTGATAAAAAAATTAAAAAGTCAGACTAAATTTTCCTCTGCATGGTCCTCATGTCTTAATATGTCCAGCAACTTTTGTGTTAAGGAAAGAAACTCTTTTTGGGTGATGTGGTGAGTTGTCCATGCCCCCCCGGCCCCCAGTGTGCATCTTTGGGCTGTCAGCCTCAGTGCCCCCCAATCCCCCCCCCACCCCTGCACAGTGATGGTTAGCGGTAAGAGAACACCGTCCCTGGCCAGGGTGCTGAAACCCGAGCCCCAAACTAGCGCTCTGATCCCTGCAGGGGGGCAGGCTACTTTCCCCCTTCTCTGTTCCGGAGCTGGGGGGGTATGCGGGTGGAGGGGCAGGGGGCAGCCTCCCTGCATGCCATCATCTCAGACCTGAGATAGAGCATGATCTTCCTCCGAGCCCCCAAAACTGCCCCTAACCGCAATAAGGCACCAAAGCACAAGCAGAAAAATACACAGCTGTGCACTGTCTTGTAGTGTTCAGTATTTGATCCCTAACTCCAGTTCTTGAGGGCCACAGTGTCTGCAGGTTTAACTCCAGTCCTGGAGGGCCAGTATCTGCAGGTTTCACTCCAGTCCTGGAGGGCCACAGTGTCTGCAGGTTTCACTCCAGTCCTGGAGGGCCACAGTGTCTGCAGGTTTAACTCCAGTCCTGGAGGGCCAGTATCTGCAGGTTTCACTCCAGTCCTGGAGGGCCACAGTGTCTGCAGGTTTAACTCCAGTCCTGGAGGGCTGCAGTGTCTGCAGGTTTAACTCCAGTCCTGGAAGGCCAGTATCTGCAGGTTTCACTCCAGTCCTGGAGGGCCACAGTGTCTGCAGGTTTAACTCCAGTCCTGGAGGGCTGCAGTGTCTGCAGATTTAACTCCAGTCCTGGAGGACCAGTGTCTGCAAGTTTAACTCCAGTCCTGGAGGGCCACAGTGTCTGCAGGTTTAACTCCAGTCCTGGAGGGCTGCAGTGTCTGCAGGTTTAACTCCAGTCCTGGAGGACCAGTGTCTGCAGGTTTAACTCCTGGCCTGGAGGGCTGCAGTGTCTGCAAATATACTCTGCCACTCTCTTTCTCTCACAGATGCACACGCACACACACACACACGTGCATTCACACACACAGATTTACTGTCTCTCTCTCTCACACACACTCACAGATTTACTTTCTGTCTCTCTCTCTCTCCCACACACACACACACACACACACACACAAGCACATGCACAGCTGCAGAGCACATGTTGAACAGTGCACTCATACACATGTTGTTGGATTTGAGAGGATAATGAAATTAATTGGCCCATCTCTCTCTGGGGAAAGGGCAGCGTTTAGGCAGCTGGTGTTTTTCTTATTACAAAAACCAGAAGCCCCTCACAGCCCCTGGGTCAGAGAGGCGTGGCCCCATTCTCTCAACTTCTACATCTATGTCTTCTATGTCTATTCTTTTCCACGACCATTTTTCCTTCAGGGAGAGTCAGGGAGGGGATGTATGTCGCGTAAAGCCGCGTGGAGGCGGGAGAATCATGATTTTTACTGCGTGATTAATTCTTTATGAACACTTCTCATCAAAGAACATAAAGGTCTAGCTCTTAATTTGACTGTAATTGTTAGTTACATGCTGTGATGGAACTTCATTTCAGTAGAAATAGTTTATTTGCTCATTGTTTCTTTAGAGAGGTCCATGTGCTCAAGACGTTTCAGGTAACTATAGCCAGGTGTTGCAATGTTACCCCATTTGTTATTTATCTGTTGCCCTGAGTGCACACCAAAATCTTTCAGTTTTACCTTTTCAAAGCTTAAGTGAACAGAGAGACTTCTGCGCTTCAAAGACCTGTAAAAGCATTGCGGTGATGTAACAGGTGTGCAGGGGCCATCAAAGATTCATGGCAGAGGAAATTTTGCCATCTGTGCCCCGTTTTCAAAGAAAACCTGAATGAAGACTTTTGAGGAAAATTTACTAGTAGAAAATGCTGTTGTTTTTTTTGTCCAACGTGGGAGCTTTGATTCACCCTTTACTGTATGATTCTACAGATAAATTTTCAGCAAAAGTCATTCTTGATGTTGAGCGTCTGGGCAAATTGTGTGCGCACATTAAAATCCCCCCCCTCCCACCACCACGCGGGGGCCCCCAAAACCTTTTCAAAGTTATCCTTAAGAATCAGAGGTCATGTCCTCCTTTGAGGGAACACATGTAAGGCACTCTGTTTGGCAGCGTCTGGGAAGAGAGCCCCCTCTGAAGCACGGGTCTAATCCAGATGAACATTTTCCAGGTCAGGTATAGATCTGTGCCACACTGCTGGGCATATGTTTCTGCTTTTCTGCTCGTAAGTCTCAAAACGCTCTATCTTTTATGCATGCCCCTACTTTCTCATTGGGTTTTGGGGGCTGTGACAGTCATTTTAGGGGAACAAAGAGCAAGGAGAGAGCAAGTGAGAGAGAGCCAAAAAGAGGGAGAGAGAGAGAGAAAATGAGAAAGAGAGGGTCCCTTTTTTATTTGTACATGTTGGCAGCTCTTATCCACAGCAAATTACGGGCTGTCAACTTCATGAGGGAAAGAAGGTAAGAATGGGTGAAAGAAAAACTTATTTCTGTAAAATCTATTTTCAGCTGAAAGTCTGCAAAAATGTACAGTTGGTAGAGAACACAGAACCGGGGTTATTGGGTGGCTGGTGGGACTGGGTACAAGTCTGAGATTAGGAGAGGAACCGCCACCCCTGATTCTGTGCCCCCTGTGCACACCCTCATAGCCATGTGCTGCACCCAGACTGCTGTTTTAGCTGCACCCCACGTCCCAGGCCCAGTCGAAACAAATTTCTTTTATTTTTCTTGGTCCTTCCTCGTTTCCTTGGCTCCTTGCAGACTTTTGGAGCCCACAGCCCAGATTCCTGCAGAAGGCAGGCTCGGAGGGCACGTGGCTCTAGATTTCAGGCCCTGCTGTGAAAACTGCTCGCAGTTTGAAGTATTTTTAAAGCTCATGTGAAAATCGCCGGCTTCCCGTCCAGACGACACAGTGCGAGAAAACTGCAGGGTCAGGGAAGGGAATATTTTCTGGGGAGTGCGTTACTTTGCCATAAGGTATTCCTTTCATGTAGTTTATAGTGCTCTATTCCCCCTTTGTAGCGTGTAGTGTTCTATTCCCCTTTGTGTTTAGTGTTCTATTCCCCCTTTGTAGCGTGTAGTGTTCTTTTCCCCTTGGTGTTTAGTGTGTTCTATTCCCCTTTGTGTTTAGTGTTCTATTCCCCCTTTGTAGCGTGTAGTGTTCTTTTCCCCTAGGTGTTCAGTGTGCTCTATTCCCCTTTGTGTTTAGTGTTCTATTCCCCCTTTGTAGCGTGTAGTGTTCTTTTCCCCTTGGTGTTCAGTGTGTTCTATTCCCCTTTGTGTTTAGTGTTCTATTCTCCCATTGTAGTGTGCAGTGTTCTTTTCCCCTTGGTGTTCAGTGTGCTCTATTCCCCTTTGTGTTTGTGTTCTATTCCCCCTTTGTAGTGTGTAGTGTTCTATTTCCCTTGGTGTTCAGTGTGCTCTATCCCCCTTTGTGTTTGTGTTCTATTCCCCTTGTGTGTATGACAGTAATTTTCCCCTCTCGAGTATTCGTGGTGCATTCCCTCAGTCCTCTGACATGCCCTGCACATTTGTAGGAGTTATATTGATGTATGAGGGAACTTCTTCTTCCCAGAGCCCAGCAAATTTAAATGGCTTTGCCCCTGGCTCTGCTCCGCAGGAGGCCTGGCCTAAAAAAACCCCACGGATTTGAAAATAAAAAGGAATAAAAGCAAAAGATGTTGATTGTTAAGATCATTGATGAGGGCAAATGAGTGCAGTGTAGAGAGAGAGTGCTAGACTGAGGCACGGAACACCGCAGGCAGCCTTCATCACCCGACACAGGATTTATTTAGTCTCTCTGAGAGAACGAGAGCGAAGAGCGAGGGACGACATCACAAAACTTCTTTTAAGAAGGGGGTTGTTTCTGGGGAGGAAAGGAGGGGGGCGTGCAAGCAGGCGGGCAGGTTGTGAGGTGACAGACGCGTGCCGAACTCTGAGACAGAAAACACTGCAGCGTTTCTTAACTTTTTACAGGTTCAGATGTCAGAGCCTGCTTTCAATTAGTGGTCCGATTCCCCAGCGATAAACAATCACTGGAGGCTCCAGCAGAAAGAGGCTGAAATGCCAGAGAGCTGGATAAAACATCATTGCGTTTTGTGTGTGTGTGTGTATGTGTGTGTGTGTGCGCACATGCATGTGTGTGTGAGGGAGTGAGTGAGTGAGTGTGTGTGAGTGTGTGTGTGCGCACTTGCATATGTGTGCGTGCGTGCGTGTGTGTGATGTGAGTATATTTGTGTGTGTGTGTGTATGTGTGTGTGTATGCGTGAGAGAGAAGTTTTGGAGTTTTGTTTTTATATCCCCAAATTTCAATGCGGAATTCTCAAATGCACTTTGAAAGCAAACAAATTGTAAGATGGATGTAGCTATATAATGATTTTATGGGTTATCTGTAGCTAAGCTAACACAAAGCTGTTTTTAGCATTTCTCAAATCCACTTTTAGTGGTACTCAAGCTTCAACAGAGAGTGATTCACAAGGTTTTACCTGTCAGCTGTACTTTCTAATGACGTGAACACAACTGCACTCTGGTACAACCAGAGCACAACCGTACCCTGCCGAGAACACTGTCGTGCTCTCTCATGACCATAAACGTCCCATATTTTCACCAATACGTTGAATAATATTGTTTTTTTATTTTGCATATTTGTAAGTGCAGCGAATGGGATGTCTGAACTGCAGTTTTCCATTGGCCACATGACAAATTCATTCTTTATTTTGTACTTCAACACCCCCTTCCCAACCCTAAACCCGACTCTACAGTTTTGTCAGCACCCTCTGATCAACAATTCCTCTGGTCAACAAACATCTCACGCATAAGGCCCACCGCATGCTGCACTATCCATTCCCACTGGTGTCCTGAATTAAGGCCTGAGTGAGTATGGTCATTCTAACCAGAACACAAACATACTCTCCAATCTCCATAGCTTAATAAGAAACACTTGCGCCTGTTTGTTTGGATGCGTCTGAAGCTTTTCCTTCGAATTTCCGTCGTTTCGCTTGTGGCTGAAACACGAATGCTCTTGTAAACTCATGGACAGAAAAAGGGTAGGAGGTCCCAGATTTGGCTGTTTGTCTTTTGTGGCCTTCGTGGCCCTCGTGTGCCATTTTATCAGTGTTTTGCCCCGGCTTCCGCCAGACGTGTAGCGAGCCAGCCAGGCTCTAAACCTGTCTCTAGGGAGCAGGAGCTAATGTTGGAGATTCATAAGAGCCAAAGGGATCAAAGCGGCCGAAGGAGGCATGGCCTGAAGGGTGGGGGGTGGGGGCTTTATCAAACGAGCTGGTAACCAGCGGTAACCAGCGGTTTTATGACATATCCCACGCTGAGAAACCATGTTGCAGAGCCGGGTTATGGTATTATATTTTACCACTGCAAACGGATGAGAGAAAACAAGAAGCAGACTCATTGCAGAAAAGAATAAATAACAGTGGCGAGAGAGGGAGAGAGATGAAGGGAGGGAGAAAAAGATTATGGAAAAGAGAAAGAGAGAAAGCACTAGATTTGCTCCATAGATTCCGTAGACTGTTCTCTTGATGTTTTCTGTTTTTTATTTCGGTGCTCTTTATTGCATGTTGTCTGACTAATGTAGGAAGACAGCTGATTGGTTGGTTGGATGGAAATCAAAAGGTCTTTATTGAAGTAAATAGCTGCTTTTTTGCTGTTCATCCATAATAATTCATATGTTTGCTCTGCTATGTGGTGGCTATATGCTGTATACAGAACATTTTTAATAAGGCTTTATCTTCCACTGAAACCCTACAAAACCACAGAAACACAACAAAAAAAAAAAAAGATACACAACTTTCTATAGAACAAAACTAAAAAACAAAAAAAAGAACTGCCCAGAAACAAACCAACCACAACCACAATAAATTTATAAAAAATGAGAGTTTATCTGTCTTGGTGAAAGCAGCCCAGACATTTCTTTTAAATCAGCAGGGATATCAATGATGTATTAATGGTAAAGGGCTAAATTGGCACACTCACACATCACTTACAGCTGTAGGTATACACGGTGAAAAGAGGCTCTAGTGAAAAAAAGAGCCCTCATCTGCCATATTAGTCACAATTTCTGCTCGTCTATATTTAATGAAGCTGGTGGTGTCAGCGCTAGTCCGCCCTGGGGCTTGCCTGTTAGCGCTCTGTCAGTAGCGTGCTAGCGTGCTGTCCAGGGACTTCTGCCCCGCTGCTCGCGGGGGTTTCCCTGCTGCGCTCGCGCTCAGTGCAGTCACACCGTCCTCTCTGCGGCGATACGTTTGCCGTTTTTATTCCCCGATGTAATTTGCAATCTGGTAGTTTATTGCTTGGCATTTTAACGGTGCAGTTCAAGTGGAGAGGAAAATTTGATTTCCTCTCATAATTTTTTAAAACATCATTAAGACAGTTAGTGTGCCGGCGCAGGTTTTAAATAAAGCCAGCTCATCTCTGCCCCCGTCTGTTTACATATGTTTAATCCATTTGTTTTACAATCTTCCTCAACCATGATTTTGTTCAATGGATTCTGCATGTTATTAACCTGTTTAGATGCTTCAATCAAATACATTTGATACAATTTGTATGAAAATTTGCACTCAACGGAAGTATGTGTTATAGGCCTAGGTTTGGACATTTTTTTTTACATTTCAGACATTTTTTCTCTTCCGCTCTGACTAACAAACATATGCAAATGTGTGATTGAAAAAGATGTCTCAATATTTCTTATGTTACAAGTGCCATCAGTGGCAGTGTGTTGTCTGTAGCAGTGCTAATCCAAACCCAAATGCTAATTAAACCCTAGCTAATGCTAATATAGGAAGCCTGTTATGTCTCTTCTGGGTTTTTAGCCTGGATGTTGAACACGGGGGTTTGACCAGTGCTGACAAAATGTATATCAAACCATAGACAGGTGATTACCATGTTGTATCTGCTTAGCCTGGAAGCTTATTTCAGTACAGAAGGGTTGTAACATTCATCAGATTCATCTTTAAAGCATGGATGCCTAACTTTGTGTACTTTTAAGTTTCCACAAAAGGATAGGAGTTTGCTAGTGCATTGCCACTGTTATTACCGGCCAATCCACATGGCCTGCCCTGCTCCTGTATCTGTTCTGGATTTTGGTCTAGGATTTTTTAAATTGCTTCTTCAGTGCTGTATCTATATGTGCTTGCATGTGTGTGCACCAGTAGGAGCTGGTGAGCTGGAAACAGCTGGATAAATGATTGCATTTGGTTTGCAAAATAATTAATAATTTTTTCTGAGTGAATAATAGACTAAACAATTTCCAAAATTTCATGTTGTGAGAGAATTATTGTTCTTTCCAAACTTGTGCAGTGGCACTTTGATGTGCCTGATGTGCGTGTGTTTGTGCATATGTGTGCTTGTCTGTTTGTCTGTTTATCTGTGTGTGTAAAGGTCAGCAGATTTCTGTTGATTGAGCAGTGGATTAGCTGTGCTGGTACCAGCTGAGAACATTGGTGGGCTGGGGTGGACTTGTCCTCAGGCAGAATTCTCCCCCCCCCAGCCCCTCTGTGATCTCTACATTGTCCCCATAGGAACCCCAGGGGAAATAAAACCTGAGATCTTCAGCACTTTAAATTAACTCCCTCAGAGGGGTAACCTCTTCCCTCAGTCCAACCCCCCCCCCAACACACACACTCAGCCACACACACACATGCGTACATACGCACACTCCCTCCTCTCTCTCTTTCTCTCTTTCTGGAGTGGCATCTGTGTGAAGCAGCAGAGTCTGACCTGTGTTTGTGTGGCCAGCTGCAGCGCAGCGAGAGAGACTGCGCTTGAGCACTATCCCTCCAGCCGTCAGCCTGTCTCACTCTATCTGTCTATCTTCTACAGGATGCATAATTAGCTCTGTGCCTTTCTTCTCATGCTACAGGCACTACCTGCTAAGCTATGTGCATTGTGCATTAGTTTTGTGGAATGTCTGCCCTTTGCCAGGGCTGTGTCTACAAGCTGTGCCCTGCTGCTGTGAGTCTGCAGGGTAGTGCCATTTTCAGAGCATAGATTCCATGTGAATGAACCCGTGTCACCCGACGTTATCACAAGACCGTGATCAAAGTCTCACCGCTCCGCCAGTGTCACCAGGCAGCGGTGGAGAGCGGCAGCCTGCGTTTCAGTGAGGTGGAAGTTGACCTGTGAAGTCTCCTTGCCTTCACTAGAAAAGCGCTCACAGCGTCACTCACTTTCACAAATGAAACGCACGCTGCACGTCCGTGGAGGCACAGTTCTCATAAGGCTCTCAGAGTCAGGGGCGGGTGGGAAGCTGGGTGTTCTTGGGTCCGTTTTGGTCAGAGTTCAGACCATTGTTTTGGAGAGCGAATGAGAGGAGAGCATTCTCATGGTGCCAGATGAGTCTGAGTTTAATGCTGAAGCTGAAGTGAGATGATGAGTTTAATGCTGAAGCTGAAGTGAGCTCATGTGCCAGGCAGGTGTTAAGCACAGTTATAAACACCTCCATTTATCGTCCACCCAGGACCTGTTACAGTCACAGGTGGTCAACTTGGGTTATGTTATAAAGCAGGGCAAAAAAAAGGATAAAACAACAGTATACCCACAATACGCCTGGAGAGTACAAATAACTGCAGTGTGGTGGAGCAGCCTCTGTAGGGACAGGAACAACCTCTAATTAGAGAAAGGCTGCCTGAATTGTTGTGTGCTGACATTTGATTGGCTTGTGGTACTGCAGATTAACCAATCGTATCCAAAGCCTGTCCATTTATTTGCATAAAAGCATGCACCTGTTTATTGACAAGACAAACACAGATGCGCACACACAGACACTGTCTGTCTGTGACGTGTCTCTGATGCGCAGACACAGGCGCTGTCTGTCTGTCTGTAGCATGTGTTTCCAATACCATCGTATATCCCTGCACTCACACAGGCACAGACGCTGATCTGTACAGGGGCTACCTGGGGACCTCTCTAGCTGCTTCTGTTTCTAAGACAGAGATGAGGGCCCAGATGTGGCCCTCCTCTTTTCCTTTTAGTCAGGGAGTTCATACTTACCTCTGGTGCCATGACTTACCCTAGCCATTGCTGGACAGAAGTGTAGTGTAATGGTTAGAGGCCTTATTGAGCTGCCCTTGAAACTCTGAGGTTGCAGGTTTGAATCCAAGGTTGGATACAGCTTTTGGCCCTTGAACTGCTTCTGCAGCTCTATTAATGGATAATGTGTGAGGCCACCTGCTGAATGAAAATGAGTTCACATGCAAAATCAGTCTTCAACCTTCCCTGATTATTGAGCAATTCCAAAAATATTCATATTTCACAGCCTGTCCATTTAACACTTAACTCTTGGTATTGTTTTATACAGTGCAGTCACTTTGTTTTTTATTGTGCTTCAGAGGAGTTCTGCTTCAACACTGCAGTTTCTCAAGCTTTATTATGTTCAGTAATGCTTAGAGCATGAGTACATGGTAGTGTTGTGTAAGTTTGTACAGATTCTGTTCAATTTCATCTTTATGTCTTTGTGTGAGGTGAACTTCAGATGGGTCGCCAAGCAGAACTGAAAAAAAAAAATTTTCTCATTGCTTTGTTACTGTTGCTCTGTTTTACAGTGTTGTTTTATAGGGTAATTTTCTCTTTTTATTGGGGGATGGCAGTGGGGGCATTGGATCAAGGGCCAATAACACAGAGTGAAATAAGCAGTTCAGGCCTACATACTTCTGTTTTCAAAAGGCAACCACCAATCGCATTTCATTTTGTACGGTGCCATTTACAGTCAGAATCTCTTACAGTGGACACAGTCCAGAGGGAGTAGAGCAGGACAAAGAAGTTAGCCCAGGGTAGAAACAGGCAAATGGTTCCCATGCCCCCTCCTTAGATTTAAACTCTTATAAGAGAGCGGGATCTTAAAAATGAAAAAAAAAGAGATGCCTGTAACATTCTGATCACTAAAAAAAGTATGGCAAAAGTGATGCCTCTCTGAAAATGAATATGTTATTAAACATGATAAGTGTGAGAAGAGGCCAGTAGTGTTGGTGTAGAGTTTTGTTGTAGCCCAGCTCTAACATAGCTGATTCGATTAAATAAGGTGTGTGTGTGTGTGTGTGTGTGTGTGTGTGTGCGCGGGTGTGTGTGTGTGTGTGTGTGTGTGTGTGTATGTGGGGTGTGTGTTGTATTAGAGAGCAGCTGGGTGTGTGCAGGCATTGTATATTTTGGAGGGGGGGTGGGGTGAGACATGGAAGCTTGTCGGTCTCCCACCTCATCCCTGATCCCTCCTCTCTCTGCATGTTTAAGGTTGAGCATGTCCGCTCTCCCACGCACCTCTTATTGCTGTTTGCTTAACTGCTTACACCCCCCTCCAGGCCATCTGGGGTCAAAAGCAATTATAGACCATCCCGCTCTGAACGCGCATCTGTGTGTGTGAGGTTGTGTGTGATAATTCCACTCAACTTGGTCTCTTTCTGTTTCTCTTTTGTGTCCTCATAATTTAATTTACACTTACCCACTCTCTCTCTTCCTTTCTCTCTCCTTCTTTATTTTATTTTGTGAGGTTTGAGGGTAAGTCTTCTCTGGTGTCCTTTCCGTCTGTTTGGCCGATTTCTTTTAATTTCAGTTTGTTTATTTTTTTGTGGGGGTTTCTCTGTTGATTTTGCTGGCATAGGCTGTCTGCAGTCTATTTGGTGCCCTCAGGTTTCTGAGGGTGGATTTGATTGGCTAAGGCAATTATGGTTTCATGGACTCAGCCCTCCCCTTACCTGTATCTCAGCAGTCACAGGTATTCCCAGCCCAAACTGGGGTCCTGTCTCTACAGTGTCTTTTTTTTTGCCTGGTTTCTGATCTTCCTGACATCTACACCCTGTGTACTTTCACACAGTTTACCACACCACTCTGGTCTCCAGCATCTGGTCACATGACCAGGAGGCGGGGTTATTCCTCCTATTCTCATTACACGGTGAGCAGCAGGTGCCTGCAGTGGGCTGCCCCAGCTGCGCATGAAATGCACTCCCCTGACTGAGCCTGAGGTTTTCTGCAGATGCAGATGCAGACGGATACGCAGACGCATACGCAGCCAACATCTGATAGCCATTACACTCCCAACGGCCCTCCCCCGGTCCAGTATGAAAGGGAAGGATGGCTGCAGCGTCCTTATTAGGGGGTCTGCTACACCTCACTCTAAATTGAGTTAGAAAGGAGGAGGGGGCGAGCGCCAGGACAGAGTTATTAAAAACATAAAACTGCGCTGAGGAATTTCCAGCGAGACCGAGGGAGACGGAGAGAGGGAGCAGAGAGGGAAGCATCTGCTTCTCGCATTCCTCCCTCTGTCTCTTTCTTTCTGCCTCTCCTCCATCCACTCTTTGCCCCTCTGTTTTTCTTTCCATCTTCCTTCCTCTGCTGTGCAGGATAGATGGCAGGTGTTCCATTGGCAGGTTGGAAGATGCTCCACACTGACGGCGCAAAGTTACAGCCATTGCAGAACGTCCCGCCTCCCAGTCCTGCCCCTGCCCTCAGCCCCACCCCCTGGCCCCACCCCTAGCCCTGCCCTCATGCCATTTGAGAAATCCAGTTTGAGCCACCCATCTTTACTTACTCATTAATGTCATTTCTTTAGTTAATGATGGTGGGACTGATTAGCGCACAGTTTAGCTCATTTGATGGGTGTTGCCATGGTCAACCTCTGCCTGAATTTTTGAATTAGTGAGGTTATTGGAGGAAACTCACAGACAGGGCAGTTCTGAGTTACTGCTCCCCTCTTTCAGGGCTTTGGACCCATGTGTTGGGACACTTTAATTTTGCTCTGCCTCAGTCAGAAAGACCAAGCCCCTCTAACGAGCATATCTGGGGAGTGTATCCACAGACCATAACCATAGAGTGTAACTATAGGGGCATAAGAATTGGATGTAACCAAGTGGCCTCACTAAGGACCAGAACCAGGGGGTGTTGCCCAGCAACTTAACCAGAGGGCGTAACCAGGGGGCGTGACCAGGGGCGTGGCCAGGGCGTAACCAGGGGGCGTAACCAGGGGTACCGCGCGGAGCGATAACCAGACTTCACTGCTCATCCATCTCCCCTGCCTCTCCACACAGACAGTTATATGGAGTCGGACAAAAAAAAATGAAGTTGTTCAACAAATGAGGCAGATATTTCATCCCTCTTTCTCCCCGGACCCGAAGCCTTGGATTTGGGCTCAGTCAGGACGGACAGCGTGACATGCTGGCAGCTTGTTTTACACTAATCTGTCCTGTTATTGTCACCACACAGTGAAAAAGAGATCTCTCACACAGTGCAGACCTGTCACTCTCCAGCGCACACTGACTCACGCTGCCAGAGAAATGAAACAGTCATTAGTACTCTTAAGCACTTTTTTTTAAAGTGACAGGCATGCTTAATGCTTACTGCAGGTCTGATTTCCTCCCAATCCTCCCCACCATCCTGGCAGTAAGTTTGGTTCTGCATTTGTTGGCTGATCCGAGAGGGAAACCTGGCTGATCGGGAGTTTTCCCTGGCTGCCATCCCACCGGTGTGCCGAGGGGTATAAATCAAGTGCTCCCAGTCTCACCCTATTCAGCCACACCCATGCATGATGCTAATGAGAGACAGGATCTGAGATCCAGCACAAAGCATGTGGGAAACAGGTTAAGACTGGCAGACTGAGATCTGCCTTTGTGCCGCAGTAACCAAGAGCTTTGCCAATATGTGCACTTCAACTCATTTGCTAATACTCAGCATACAATGTCTTTTACCGAATTTGTAATGTGTTATGTGAAGCAGGATCATAACCCTCTTTGGTCTTATCAGGATAAAGTTATGGATATGTATTAAAATGCAAATCAACAAAAAAAACAGCAGCCAATGACAGTGTTTTCCTTTAATGAAGACAAGTGTTGCCAATCGAAGTGTATCGGGCCAGTGTTTTTCGTGGCAGGGTACCATCGTCAGTGAGTTTTGGCAGTCCTGGGATCCCCATTTCAGGCTGGGGGATGTCCTATTTCTGGTACCTCTTCAGTCCTGCTTGTCAGATGAGATGAGTGGGATGTGAATAGCTTAGTGACCTGGGGCACACGCACAGCCAGCCCAGGCCAGTGTTTTTTATGGCTGGCCGTATTCACCAGCTAGCACTGGCACAAAATCAAGTGCACTGCAGTTAGTCAACAAACAGCCGCCAAAAGCTGGAGCACTGTTGGATGCGTTAGAGTCAGCCAAGTGCTTAGACATTGGGCCTGGAGCCAGTGGAATGGTGAGAACTTAACCTGGATTTCTCCAGAACTGCAGTTAAGTAGCACAAATGGATATAATCCCATGCTTAAGAAATACTTCAGCCTTGTGCTTTAGCCCCTGTGCTTTAGTGCACAGCTTCCATGTTTATTCAGCTGAGGCGAATGAGGTTAGACTGTCAGGATCAGCTGGCCCTCTGTGACATCACCACTGTGACCAGTGAATGCTGAAGCATATTATCGCCATGGAAACAGAAGTGTAGAGCACATGACAGCAGACTGGTGCAGTTAACGGTTCAGCCTCAGGTGTGCAGGTGCCACAGGTGAGCAAGCCTTCTGTGGGCAGCTTTTCAATTCAACGCACTTTTGAAGAAGGCTGCCCCCCTGCTCAGATGGGTGGGGAGAAAATTACGCCCCAAGACCATTTTTGATGGAGCTCTTTCCTCCTGGGCGCCAGCAGTGTGCGTATTTCCTGGTAATGTGTTTTACTTCTACCTGCTGGGAACTTAATTAAAAAACAAAGAGCCTCGATATAGAGGCCATTACTATGCTAATTTGCAGCGAAGCAGGCTGCTTTAAGAGAGGAGCTGAATGGGCTCTGAGGTCTGTACCAAAGCACAATTTTATTTGACTTGATTAATTTCCACAATTATCCACACAAAATTAGCCATACTCAGCCATGATAATAATACAGACACTAACGGTAGTAAAACTATTTCTCCTCTTGCATTATTAAAAACTGGTTATATTCTCTCACTTTGTTTTACTATATTATCATTTTTGTAGTGAAATCAAAGTGAAAGAGAGGTAGGACAGTTAAACTGCATGTCTGCCACATTCTGTTGTAAACTGGGAAAATTAAACATTAAAGTTTCAGACCAGAATATAATCAAAATTTAAATGATCATGAAATCTATCATTTTCTGGTATTGAAAGTAACACTTTCATATGAAATATGTTTGTCATATTTGTTAATTATCCAATTTTTGGATAAGGTCAAAGCAAATACATCTGTAAGACAGAAATCCACCATTGACAATTATGTGTTTTTGGAAATATTCAATCAGATGATCTTTTTTTTTTTTTTTTCTTTCAAAAATTGAGAATGTGGTCTTTAAATTGTGAGTGTTCTTTTGCGATGCTTTGGACTCATTTTGAAAGTCCACATTCTCAGCGCGCTCTTTGCTGTTGAAGTAAGTGATGTCCATCACATGTTTGGGTTGACGATGCTTTTCAAGTTTTGAGAGAGCGCCAATGATTAAAAAAGTATGTAGTGAATCTTCCACAGTGCTTTAATGACTAATGATACACTGCTACAGAGCTTGTGAGTCCCTCCGCTCGCCCTTTGATCTTCAAAAACAAACCGCTGATATTATAACCACAGAGCAGTGCTACATTATGCTTTTGAGAAGAGGGTCTAGACAGTCACTAAATATAGCGGCACAGTAGCCAAGTTGGCGACACTGCGGAGTGTTTGCATTCATCCCCTGCGTGGAAAGCTGAGGTTTCCCTCGTGGATAACCTCACGGTTGTGTGAAATCACTTGGAAGAAAATGCCATCTGAAATGTTTCAGTGTTTCCTGACCTGCTTTGATTTTGGGGCGCACATGTTGCACCCATGCATATATATTCGAGGGGCTCGTTCCCTCTACATACCACCTCCAGTGGTTGTCCTGTGACTCCGTTTTAGCATCAAAAGGAGTATTTTAAAAAATTATAATGGGCTGAAAATGATAATTATAAGAAAGCCATTGCCTCCCTTACATGAACATCTGGGTATCAAATGCTTTTGCAGAGATCAGTGGGCTAACTTTAAAAGCCCTATTTCTCCTGTTTGGCCTACTTCAAAAGGTCTGTTTCTCATGATTGGCCCACTTCAAAAGCCCTGTTTCTCCTGATTGGCCTACTTCAAAAGCCCTGTTTCTCCTGATTGGCCCACTTCAAAAGCCCTGTTTCTCCATCACAGCCTCCCTCTTTTTCTCTCTCTACGTTGTGAGGGACGAATGGCCATGCATGTTTGTGCATATATGAAATGGCCTGTGATGTGTTGGTCACATCCCAACATCTCTCTCTCTCTCTCTCTCTCTCTCTCTCCCTCTCTCTCTCTCCCTCTCCTCTCTCTCAGGTTGTTTGGCGCTAAGTGTAGCGGCTGCATGGGGAGGATCTCTGCGTCGGAGCTGGTGATGCGTGCGCTGGAGAGCGTGTATCACCTGGGCTGTTTCTGCTGCTGCGTGTGCGAGCGGCAGCTGCGCAAGGGAGACCACTTCCTCCTCAAGGAGGGACAGCTGTTCTGCCGGAGCGACTACGAGCGCGAGAGAGACCTGCTCAGTTTCGAGCAGGAGAGAGACCTGCTCAGCTCCATCAGCCCAGAGAACTCAGACTCTGGTGAGTTCATGATCATAATCATAACCATAACCATAATCACAATCACAATCACAATCACAATCACAATCACAATCACAATCACAATCACAATCATAATCACAATCATAATCATAATCATCATCATCATCATCATCATCATCATCATCATCATCATCATCATAATAACAGCACTAAATATGTGGTATTATAAAATTGTATACATCTAAATGTAGGAAATTATTTTTATTTTTAAATAATATTTATATTTCCATATTAATAATCTCCAGATCCTAGTATGGTAATCTTTTCCCATCACATATTTTTATGCAACAGTCGATGCATTATGTGAATGATTCTTATCTGTGAGTTAATCTGGACAGAACACTTGCAACAGTATGTATTAAATTATCACTGACAGCAAGTACAGCAGTATGTATTAAATTATCACTGACGCATAGCACCGCACGGTGAAAAATGTGCATACTTTGCGGTGTTCCAGCGAGTGAGAGCTGTAGTGTGCTTGTAGCCGAGTGGCAGCACGTGGCAGCTTTGCTCTGATGAAAAATCGGTAACTGAGTATTAAAACCACATGTTCCTTGCTTACTCCTCTGACCGCAAGATGGTTAGCGTTTACAGAGTCTGGATCCCACGGAGCTCAATGAGAGTTCCAAAGATGACAGTTCGTCATTTTCTCAGCATATCTGAGATCTGATGTAAGTAAAGAAAACATGTTTTAAAAAAAATGAGAGAGGTGAGAATCGGAGGGATGTGTCCACAGAGAAAAGCGAGGATGAGGAGGTGGACGGGAGGAGAGAGAAGGAGACTGGAGGGCAGGGGAGGAGTGGAGATGAGGGGAAGGACCCGCGGAGGCCCAAACGCCCGCGCACCATCTTGAGCACACAGCAGAGGCGCACATTCAAAGCCTCCTTCGAGGTGTCATCAAAGCCCTGCCGGAAGGTACAATCCTAAACCCCTTCCCCAAACCCTGAACCCCTATCCCCACCCCCTAAACCCTAAACCCCTACCCCAAACCCTGGCCTAAACCCCTACCCTCAAATCCCCATTAACCGTAAACCCCTACCCCAAACCCTGGCCTAAACCCCTACCATCAAACCTCCTTAACACAATTGAAGTTTCCACACCCTTAAAAATGTGAAGTTATTTAGATTTTGAAGGAATTTTAACCTTTCTTGCTGGGCTGATGCTGTAACCAGAACAAACATTTAGGGTCAGTTAATCACTAAGCCCTAAAAATCTGCAGGTGGTGTCCCACCTGGCTGAGCCATAATGATATTGTAATATTGTAATAATAACATGGTTATAACATTGTAACAATGGAAAGTTTGACTTCAGTTGGCTTAGACCTCTGTAAACCAAGAGAGCTGTAAAGAGCTGTAAACCATGGCTGATGTTTTTGGTTTCCTGTCCCAGGTGAGGGAGACCCTGGCTGCTGAGACTGGGCTCAGTGTCCGGGTCGTACAGGTGTGGTTCCAGAACCAGAGGGCCAAGGTGAGTGAGTCTGTATGTGTGGGAAGAGAGAGAGTAAGCGAGAGTGTGGCTGCGTTTGTGAGAGAATGTGTGCGAGTGTGTGTGCATATGTGTGAGAATGCAAGCGAGTGTGTGTGAGTGTACTTATTTCACTATCAGGGCCATGTTTCAGTCTGACTGTGGGCTCTTTGTGTTTAATGGTTATACATTTTGTGTAGTTAGTATTCTTCTATGATGCTGCATTTCACATTGAAATGTTTCAAAGACAGGAGTAATGTCTGAATGCATACCCTGTTCCAGCTCTGAAGAGGTTTACAACACAGCTTCCTCTAACTGCAGGCAGGCATGGCCAAATCTGCGTATGTGTGTGGTTTTAGCTTCGCTCATGCTGCACTCTGCGGTGTCCCCAGTCGAGATGTCTAAAGCCGCAGAGTGATCTGAGCCTGTAATGATGGATCTCATCCTGCTCCTCTGAGCGCGCTCACGGGGAGTTGAGTGCAAGCTGAGATCTTCATTACTTTTTTTTTTTTTTTTTTTTTTTTTTTTTAAAGTTGACAAAAGAAGAAAAATTTTCAGGAAAAAAAAAACACCTCGTTCTTTTTTCCCACACTCAGATGAAGAAGTTGGCTCGGCGACAGCAACAGCAGCAAGAGCAGCAGAATTCCCAGCGGCTTGGACAAGGTAAAACGACATCCATAAATCGAAGCAAAGCACACAACATCCCTTAACTGTCGTGCTGTATAAGATGCATGTAAAATACTGCGCATATCAGAATATGCATGGTGTAAAAGTGCTCCTATCAGAGCAGGCACTATTAAGACCACAGAATGTTTGTGTGAGTGACAGCTCTTGTGTGGAAAACTGGAGATTTTGTTTCCCCTCCAAAAAAATCCATGGAACATAGATGTCCCCGGTCAGTTATTAATAACACATTAATAATAATAGGCAATACATCCCTGTTTAGTCACACACAATCCCTCTGCAGACAGCCCAAAAGATCAGGGGGAAAGTATCCAGTATCACTGTCTTTACCCGTATTTCTGCTGCACTGCACCCAAGAGTGAGAAAGTAGCATAAAACAACCATGACTTTGACCAATGTGGCTCTGCTATACCACAACAGACTTGTGACTTTGACCCGCCTGTCGCAGTTGGTCCAAGCACACCACATTATTGTTGAAAAACACAGGAGAACTGTAACCCCAGAGAGCTGTGTGTGTGTGTGTGTGTGTGTGTGTGTGTGTGTGTGTGTGTGTGTAACCAGGGCAGAAAACACTGAGTGTTTATCAGATAACTACTACAGCTGGTTATGTCACTGATAACTTGTGATGGTCACTTTTGTTTATGATGAAAGCCTTACTGAATGAATGCATGTAAGTCAGTCTGGAAGGAAATGTAGATAGAACGGCCTGATTTTAGGGAGCCCCTCCCCCTGCTCTTTGACATCACTAACAAAACATTGTCTTGCAGAGGTGATATCCAATCGAATGGAGGGTATAATGAACTCCTATACACCATTGGCTCAGTCACAACAGCTGGTTGCCATGGAGCAAAACGGCTACACCACTGACCCATTCCAGCAGGGCCTGACCCCCCCACAAATGCCAGGAGACCATATGAACCCCTACGGTAAGCACTGAACCCCTGAACCCCTATACTGATCCATATGAACCTTCACAGTAAGGGCTAAACCACTGAACCCCCATACTGAACTATATGAACCCTCACAGCAAGGGCTGAACCACTGAACCTCCATACTGAACTATATGAACCCTCACAGCAAGGGCTGAACCACTGAACCTCCATACTGAACTATATGAAGGTCTATAAGGGCTAAAGTACACCATAAACCCATACCATAAGCAATGAACCACCAGAAACACTGTAGTAACCACTGACCCATATGAACCTCAATACTGAACCACACACACACACACACACACACACACATGCAGGCTGATATTTTTTCCTCAAAATGAGTTTAACATGTTGGATTTCAGTGTGACATGTACCTTAAATTCAGGATCTGAAATCTGTGTATGTAATTTTTTTCTCCAAATGTTCATATACTTTAGTTGAAGGTAAGAGCTGTTATGGGGTGGGAATTATGCTGCTCTTTGCTGCTCAAATGATGCCCCCACCCCAGGCAAAAGAGCCCCACTGAGGAAGGGGGCAATAGTTTCTGCCCTGAAAGGGGCAAAGACCTGTCATTCTGTCATGTGACGCTTCTGTGTTAAACGTGACTCCCTGATTCCCCTGGTCCCTTTTTTATTGGGTGCTGTGAAGCAGCCAATAACAGCACCTGGCTGATTAAATATGCATGCACCATCAAACTGTCATGTGGCTGATGTAACGCTGTCATTTAGGCCCAAAGAGCTCAGCTCAGCTCAGCGGCTCTGCAATTAAAGCCCGCAAGCGAAGCCTTCCCACTGGGCCCCCTTTACCCACAATGCACTATTCACCCCCCCCTCCCCCACCCCCCAAGGTCAGACCTGTTTATGGGCGTATTGATTTATCTTACGGTTACTAACATATTGGGACATTGAGAAACAAACTTTCTGACATATTTAGAGCTCATCAGGGGCATTATTAGAAATGTGTTAAAACTCAAATGTAAAAGGATCAAATGTCTGGGAGGATCGCAACCAACTGAGCAAAGACTTAGTGCTGGGATATAATGAATAATGGTGGGGTTGTTTGATATTTAGCTTCCGGCCGCTCCGCTGTTCTCTCACAGGCTGTGACTCCATATTCCCGGACATGGACAGCGAAGCATCCCTCACCAGCCTGTGCGACGGCTTCTTGGCCCCGCCCGAGGTGCGTGTGGGGAACCCCATCGACCGGCTGTACTCCATGCAGAGCTCCTACTTCGCCTCCTGAACAAATCAGTCTGCGCAGAGGCACACACGCTCAGCTGTGCACATTTGCACAGCTGATAACTGATCCTGCTGCAGGAAAGAGGCAACAGGGCAGGAGGTGAAAAAGAAAAAAAGCTCATCAAACTGAAACTAAATCTCAGAATGGCAGTATGACAGTGGCACAGAACTGGCAGCACATGGGACCTCCAAGTGTTTTTACAGACATAATAATGAGACATTTTCATAACTTTCTCTGAAACATCCCTCCCCCTCTGGCAGACCTAAAGAACATAGGTACTCATGTGTCTAGTGTAAGTCCAAAATCCAAAATCAGTCACTTGAGATAGGTCACTGCTGAGGCAGTGGGGGAAAGACTCATTTTCCCATAATGCACAACTCCACCATTACAGGACCTTGAGATCTTTGTGGTGGGGAAAAAAATTAACAAAAAATGAAATACCAACAACAACAAAAACTTGCTGCGATGTTGAGATGTCAAATTTGGTGTTTGGAAATGGAATTCACATTATTCACAATATTCACCATTAATATTTTTATTTTAAACATTTTAATTCTGCTCCTTCTGGGGTAGGATAATAGAGGATGATTGAGAGACTAAAAGTGCAGTAGCCACACTGTTTCTGTTGAGTGTATGTAAGTGGAATCATGCCCAAAGTAGTGCTTGTCGAAATGGCCAGCCTCCTATTTATTTAAATACAGTTTGTTATGCCCCCTGTGGTACTTCCCAAAAAAAAAAAAAAACTTTATTTAAAAAGGGAAAAAGGCATCAATTTACAATAGTACAGTTAACGTATTATGATTAATGTGTATGTCATTTCATTGTGAAATTTAAGTGAGTATTTTTCTTGGTGTTTAAATTTCAGCTGTGAGTCAGCAACACTGTGCTATTTATTTGTTAATAGTGCGTTTTTAATGCAAATGTTTGCTAATTTACCAAAGTGTTTTGGTGCTGAAAATAAATCTCAGAACATTCTATACAAAAATCTCTTCATCTTGTGATTTTATTCATACAACCTAAAGCACTGATATTCACTCAGAGAGCTGTAACATGGCAGGCTTTTGTTTCCACCTTATAATGAGCAACCAGCTCCTTTATTTTAAGCACTGAGTATTAATGAAAATCTGAAAAATGTAAATGGGGATCTCAGATTTGGGCCCAAGGACTGTCTGGTGTGCACCGGTGTTTCTGTCTAACCATACCTGAAAAATAGTGGATAACTATCCTGGATTAGGCTTTTGCATGATGACTTTCCCTTCCATGTGTCCAGCATATAATCTGCGCAGCTGTCAGCCCAAAGCGTGCGTGCATGCTGCATAAAGATGGGAGTCATTTTCACAGGTGATATGTAATCTCCTCCTTAGGGGAATGCCGGGGCGGGGGGTAGGGGGGCAGCACCCCTGTCGCCACGGTGACAGTACGGTGCCGCGGCAGGTTATTTCTCTGCCTTATCGGCCGTGGGATCTGAGAGCTGACATCTCAGGTGTGAAGAGGAGGAGCTGGTCCCAGCCCCCACTCCCTCAGGGAGATTGCTGTCATAGTACCCCCACCCCCAGGCCAAGAGCCATTTCATACATTCATTATGTACAAAACAGGCCTGCAGATTATACACTGTTAGCCTGATTCTACCCCTCTTAGCCCCGATTCTGCCCTTCCTAGCCCTGATTCTACCCTACTTATCCCCGAGTCTGCCCCTCTTAGCCTTGATTCTGCCCCACTTAACCCTTAACCCTCTGATCCATCAGACTCCTGCTTCTCCCCCAGGCAGTCATGATCTGTAATAAGATTTGAGAATGTGGACCTGGGAATGCGAACTTTGTGCCCCTGCAGTTTGTTTGTCGAACAGAATGGCGAAATAAACCGCAGCAGTCTCCCCTCACACCCACGCGCGAAAGACACAAAATCCTATGTTTGACGGTCTGCTCCCCTCTGGCAAAAATGTGCTGGATTCAGCTCAGATCTTTTTCCTTCACAAGTTACAGAGAACACATTTTGGAAGAGGTGTCATTTTTAAAAATTATTACATCTGCGCATTTAATATATGCATATGATAGTAAAAATTATTCGCTATTCAGTGCAGTATTTTTTGCATGATATTGCTTGCCAATGATCCTCACAGCCAAAAATCTCTCCTCAGCCCCTGTGAGCTCACATCCTGCAGGGTGCACCTATCAATTACCAAGTGCCTCGCCAAAATCCTTGCTTAGCATAAAGCACGTTTGATACATCCTGAGGTGCAGTGTTTCTGACATGTGCTGTTTCTACCATAATTCCAGTTCTGTTTAATTATGATGCTGTGAAGTCATGCACAGATGAAAACCATGTACAAAACCATAAACCAAACAGAGCAGGCACAAAAAAAAACTGCAGATCTGGGAGCGGGTGAATCATCTTGTTAAGGCACTGTTCCAGTGTGTGGATCACAATGTCAGCATCTGTTAAGGCACTGTTCCAGTGTGTGGATGGGAATCATCCTGTTAAGGCACTGTTCCAGTGTGTGGATGGGCCACAAGGTCTGCATCCTGTTAAGGCACTGTTCCAGTGTGTGGATGGGCCACAAGGTCTGCATCCTGTTAAGGCACTGCTCTAGTGCGTGGATTCTCGGTCACAGGCACACAGTCTGCCAACACAAAGCAGCACAATAAGTCTTTGCAAGCTGAACTTGTGGGCGCTGGAGTGAAAATGAAGAGGCAGCTGACAGCGCGTGTCTCAGAGGGGAGTATGCGCTCATCTGCAGGGGATGAGGTCTCCTCAGCAGCCATATTAACTCTGAGTCATTCCACACAAACGGTTGCTTAGCAACTCCGCGGTGTGCGTCTCCAGGGTGGCCAGTGTCCAGCTGTCCAGCGGGGGTCTTGGCGGTCATGCTCCATTTTATTAGAAAGCTTTACAGGAGTCACACAGAGGTCACACAGGAATCCCTCCCTCCCCCCCATCTTTCTCTCTCTGCCTCCTTCTTTCTCTCTTTCAAATCCAAACCCAGTCTGGAGCGAGAACTTCAGCACCTTCCTGAGTCAACCTCTGTAACGCTCCAAACGTTCAGGAAAACTGACAAACAAAAAATATCGAAGCAATGCATCACCCCCCCCACTCACCCTCCCACTTCTCTGAAAACAAGCATATATTCATTTATTTTTCTCTTTTTTTTAATCGTAACATTTTGATTTAGATTGTTTTGTTGGGACACACAGTAACGGCAGTGACCTTTTTGAGCCTGTACGTGTGAGATGACTTATAGAGTGTTTCTGCTTTCAGGCCCCCTCCTTACAGAGGACTTCCCCTCGCCATAAATATCGCTATAATAAAGCAGCATGCTTTTTTAGCATCAGGTTTACGGAGCGCTGCCAAAGCAAACTGCAACCTCTTCCTGAGTAGCCGGCGTTTTCGAACGCGGGGAGCGCATCGTGAGGTGAAATACGCCAGCGTTTAGCTGCGGGGTGAATTTATGAGACTTCCTGTGGAAGATCCAGTGTTCTGCTAATGGATCAGCGCCGGAGCAGTGGGACGGGTCCGCTACACTCCTATTTAAGACCTCCTCACACAGCACACTCTCTGTGTTTGACTTTTAATAAAGACATGAAACATGTTTATATTCTGTATGTGCTACACTAGGGACAAAGTGATCCTCCCAGTAATTCCTGTGAGCACCACACACACATACACACACACACACACGCACAAAATCATAAATACACTCTCAAACTTACACACTTGTTCTCAACCCCGTACAAAAAAAAAAAAACAGAAGCCACTGTAAAAGCTAAGACTAATCCTTTAAACCCCAAACAGTCAAAGGGAACGGAAAAACCAATAAAGCTAATCCAGAATCATTGCTTATCAGGGCTTTGATTTCTTTTTTACAGCGGCGGGGTACATGTGCATGGTTATTACTGAACGAGCGCAGAGTAGATAGAGCGACTGATCTTTTACGACAGTGTGTCCATGCGCCATTCTGCATGCACCACACGCGGCTGCTTTTACCAAGCTGGATCCGCTCGTGAGTGAACTCCAGGGCTTAGCGGTCTGCAGTTTGATAGTGGAAACCCATTCATAAAAAGGCGGTTGCACGGCACTGACCACAAGGCCCTCTGAATGGCAGATGATGGTGTATCAACAAAATAAGCCTCATTACTGTGGTTTTCATTTCATTTTATTTTCCATACAAACTTTTTTTTTTAACTTAAAAGTGGCATATTAGGCTGTTGAGTTCATTTAATGGCTGAGCCAAGCCTCGAGCCTTCTCCTCTTTTCCTGAAGCAGATGGCTTCTTCTTCTCCTCTTTCAGCCTCAGGTCTCTAGAGTTGTTATAGATCCAGGTACTAAATACATAGGGGATTTTTTTCCCCATTTGCATTTGGTGTAACTTAGGAGCTGCCTACAGTCCTTCACCAATACCCCAGACCAGTGAAGTATATAGCTTAGCCACACAGTCTAGCTACATATTTGAAATCACAGGGAAAACAGGCAGCTTGGTCATGTAGCCTAGCCACATAGCCTTAATCACAGATACAACAGTTAGCTTAGCCACCCAGTGCTGCTCACAGCTACAACAGTCACTTCAGATTGAAAAATAATACAATTTCAAATTCACAAATCATATGTATAAATTTAAAAATTGAGAGTGACTGAATCAAATACTCATAATTACTAATGAGTATAGTTTAAAGTTCATGGCAAAGTTCAGGAATTTTCCACCTCATTGGAACCTTGTGTGATGATTCATTCCATTAAGGATCATGCATTCAAGTCACAATTAATTACAGGTTATTATGCTGCATAGATAAAGGGTCTTTGCACAGCATGCATCCCAGGTGCGTGACTTGGTCCCCACAGCTCTGTTCCCTGGTGAGTGATGCAGTGTTGGAACTCTCTCTCGTTCCCTCTCCATGGACAGAGCTCACACACCCTGTGTACAGTAAGCAATGAGAGGGAGGCCCTGCTCCGTGTTTAATTTGCCTTGCCTTTGATTAGTCTCGCCTCAGACAAAGCTCACACTCCCATGTTGTGGAAACAGACGGGTGAGTGGTAAGACAGGAAAAACCCTTTTTTCTGATGTTGTGCACACAAGCTGAGGCAAACGTGGCCTCACCTGGTGACACCTGGTGAAATCCGGGTTTGTGGTGGGTTCCACCCTGGAACTATCAACTTTTTGCTGCTGTTGCCCAGGGCCTTTAAGAACCACATGTGGCATGACAATACCACAGTGCCATGTAGCATGATGGCTAGGGAGCGGCACGTCCCACTCAGAGGTTATAGGATTGATACCCTGGTAAAGCACTGCTGATGTACCTGAAGGTACTGAACCTGATTCACTCATCTGAACGTCCAGCAGGACAGTGTGTAGAAATGTCCACTGTGTGTGTCACTCTTGGTAACTGTGTCCGTTAAAGGCCTGAATGTAAATGAAACCTAGCTAAACGAAGGAGGACACAACAAAAACAAAAGCTCAACTACACTAAAGTAGATGAATATTGAAATCTCAGGGGAGGTTTGTGGTGTTCAGTCCAACCCATCGTTAAACGCCTTCAGTCTGAAAACTCAGACTGAATCAAGAGCTACTTGCCTGCCTGCCAGCAAAAGTCTGGAAAAGTCAGATTTCCCAGACCCACCTGTGAGAGATGGTGATTGGTCACATTAAAGTCCTTTAATGGGGATATCAGCAGGGCTCCTCCCAGCAGCGTGGGCGGAGTAATCCCAAACCATGGTGCTTTTATGGGCAGGTTTTATATACGCGGGGGGACGTGGCTGCACCCTGAAACCCCACCACACACATTCAGGACTGGGGCCTGGACCAGCTTCAGCTCGGCTTTCTGAAACAATAACGACTACATTTACTGCATGTTTATAAAAATAAGCATCACATCTTGGCAAGCTGTTTTTTTTTTTTTTTTTTTGGTATTTGGTTTAGTTGTATTTTATTCCACAGCTGTATCATTTATATGACCTATTCCAAAATGTGAGCGTGCCTTTGTATGGGTGTACTCTCTGGGGCCTTTATTGAGTATGTTTCTTTTTTAATTTGTTGTTGCTGGTTGCTAGGTAACGAGGGGGATGCATCACCTCGTCTCTCGTGAGCTCACCGTTCGTAGCTTTTGATTCGGGCCAATAACAACCAGTGCGGACGAGGAGCTGATGAGAAGCGTTTCTCAGGCACATTTACGTCACCACGGAAACCGTAGCGGACCTGCATTGACGGAATCGCAGAGCTGAAAGGGGATACCGTCGCACGTGGAGGGAGCTGCGTGCAGGTGGCAGCCATCTTTATTGTTTATGACCGAATGATGTCATCGTGGCCCAGTATCGGGATTGACCGAATGTCTGGGTGCCCTAGCGTTTCAGCCGCCCGTCCGGTTGGGCCTGAAATGGTCCAAAAATCCTCAGCGGGAGGGGTACTTCTCTAAAACAATAAACTAATCAGCGCTGGAAAACCGCAAGTGAGGGAGAGCCAAGCAGCACAAAGCATGCGATGACTGACTTTTTCATGTTTTGCCTTTTTTTGTTTCCCCTCCATGGCTAACTTTAGGACACGGAATGACTGAAATAACCCCTTTTAGTGTAAAGGTAGGAAAATAGCATGGTGTAGTGGTTAGAGAGCTGGGTATGCAACCCTGAGGATACAGGCTAAGGTCCTCATCCGTCTGACTGTCCCTCTGTTGCAAAGCAAAGCATTCCAGAGTGCTCACTGGCTGCAAGGCGAGGTCAACAGGACGCTGTAGCCTCTCCTCCCTAAAAGATTCAGACATTTTTGCCTCCTTTTTGGTAACTACCAACAGCTTCATTTTCTATTCTTTTTGTCCAGTTTTCCCTCTTTTTGCCGACCCACACTCGCCTGAACGAGCCGATCTCCTGCAGCAGCTCTGCCTGCTGATGTCCTCCGATCCACAGCAACTCTCGCTTCTTTACACAGCGACGACCCAGCACCAATCAAATGCCGCCCATGTCGCTGGAGGGTTACGAGGCCTGCATGCTCTTGGTTCATGAATCTGCAGACACCCAGCCTGACCAGGCATGGCTGCTGAGAGAGCAGAGGGACTAAATGGAAGCAGGGGCCTTATCCCACATCATCTTCTGGTGAGGCTGGGCCCATTGTTGCCTCTCTAATGTGGACTTACAGCCATATCCAGTAATGGAGCAATCAGGACTCCAACGCTCAATCACAGGGGTCTTGCTTGCTTACAGAACGTGTGTCTCTACAGCGTAAGCCGCTTTGATGGCCTTCCCTCAACTTTTTACCACTGGATTCAGTTCAGGCACTTTAAGTCAAGGCTGGTCAGTAAACACCAGCTCTGTCTCAAACACCAGGAAGATGTGTACCAAGTCTCATTTCATTTAGGCTAACACAAATTATAGTATGTACAGTTTCTCGTAAATAATTTTACATTACACCTCAACATGCAGCAAAAGAGAACACTAGAAAACAAGAGTTTCATAAATAAAAGACTTTTACACTGGTTTCCAAAAACTTTTAATCAGTATTTGACTGTTGTTTTTAAGTCTGATTTCCTGTAGTAAATTAAGAGAATACATCTACAGCCATGAGCCTCAGAGTATATTGATCTTTAATGGAATGCATTGTTGACAGCATTCCGGAGTTTTGATGTGTTCCAGAACGCTGCAGAACTTTTTCCTGTTCTGCTAACGATTTACATGTTATGGGTGTCTGACACAATCATTTGGATTGATCAGAGTGTTTTCCAAGAGTTCGGGCCAAGCCAAGCACATTTTCATCTCAACCGAAATGCATTTATTTTTCAGCATTTTCTTTTTATATCTTAAGCGCAGCTGTAAACTAACATAAACTGTGAAATCACTGCAGCCCTGTTTCCTGTTGGTAATCATTGACCTCATATGTGTCACTGAATCCCTTCCCCTCTCTCAAATGCTTTGTGCTTCACCCACTGGATTCAGCTCAGCTGCGCCAGCCTGTCTAGACACTTCCATTCTTTGCAGGAGTTTCTGTCAATCAGCTTACTTGCATATCACTTCTACATTTATTGTTATACTTTCACCATAATTTTTCAGAGTGCATCATCAGACAAAAAATAAATAAAATCATCTGACAAATCACTTATCTTCATCAGATTTGTATAAATCAATTATCAAAAAATATACCATTGCGAATTAGTTCAACATCAATTATATGCAGTTGTCCATATGCAGTAAATATTTGCTCCATCTCTGAGAGTTGATCAAGCCCGCAGGAGAAGCACAGACCTCTCTAGCTTCATGTGGTTCTGAATGCAGTCAGAAAATAGAGAGACAAAACCAGACAGTCCACATGTAGCTTAAATGAATTAATTTCATTGGTTATTAAATTTTGTAAATTTTTTACAGGGCTGAAACCATCACAGCTTTTACAAGGTCAGGACATAAAACGTCAATCAACATAACACTCATAAAATGTAATTAGTAAAAAAAAAAAAACCCCTTCCATAACAGCTATCATCACGCAGAACGGGCGGGCTGTGGAGAGATTTGGCCATAAAAACAGCATGTCTCACTCAACGGCAGGTTCTGCTCACCTGTCCTTACACGCCAGTAAAACGCAGACACACTGACAGAATGCAAAATCAGGGGGTTATTTGACACGCCAATCTGCCAAGCCGGAGGCAACGCGCAGGTAATCATTTTCCACAGAGCCTTAGTGTGTGTCTGTGGTGCAGTCCCCAGCACCGCCTCCTTCCTCAGGTGCACAACTGCTTCAGTACACATTACATAGCGTCACACTCCACGCGTCCTCTACAATACTCCCACTACGACCACACTCATACCACAAATACTACTGCTATACCCCCGGCAGGTCCTGTCTGTGTGCTCCTCATGGTTTTAACTATTTTAATTTTGTTTCTTTTTTTTGTGTTATGTTTCAGCTCAAGACATTGATTGGTTAAATAGTCTACACATAAGCTTGTTATACATTGTTTGTTATTTTATCCAAGTTATTGCATTTACCGTTAGATATTATCTTATGCAGATTTTTAAATAAACGAAAACAACATTGTATGATACAGACATTTGTCATTAAATACAATAATTTAAATATACATTTTACGTTTACAAATGCTTTACAAATTCAAGTTTAAGTATACTTTACAAATACAAAAAAAGAATAATATGTGATATTTTCTGTATGCAGTATGCAGGTAAAATCACCACCTGAAAATATCTGATTATTTTTAAATCATACTAATATTAAAACGTGTTCAGCTCTGAAATTTGTTCTCTTTTTGGTTTTCATGCTTTTTTTTTTTTGGTTGTCGTGCTTTCGTTAAGACGACATGCGCTGACAGTGCAGTGTGGTGTTTTATGGTGGAAAATCAATTTTAATATGTACATCAATTGATAAGAGAAAAATGAGCGACAATGAAGACATGGGTTATACTTTACAGTTTTTATTACACTCATTCGTTTATTAATATTCGTTTAACTACAGATAAATTATATATGTCTGCTATTAAATCTCGGGATTCTCTAGTCTTTTTCACATTTACTCTTACATGCCTGCAAGCAAAATAGTTGTAAATCGCATATCTAAATTATAGACTTCATTTCAAATATTTGGGCAGAAACGAGAAATGATATAGCAAAGTAGCAATTTGTTTAATTAAAAATCTAATAAAATCTGCATTCATTGTTCATTTTTATCTTTTAATTTTGAATTTTCATTTATTTCTCGATTCCCCTATTTCAAAAGAAACCTTTGGCCAATCTCACAAACGTAAAACCAAAACTTCACGCTAGTACGGTTACCTCCCTTACAATCGTACGGAGACGAGTTTTAATCACAATTTTGGATTCCAGGATGCGATGCATCTCACTGCTTTTAGATTGCAAGTCCTAGACCTATTAATATAGCCATATGGATGGGTGACAGCAGAATACGAGAGTAGCCTAATAAGGGTCAATCAATATCTGGCAACGTAAAATTGTACATTATATTGAATCTGCACGAGTGACAGTCACTTGAAGGATGGTGAGAACTGCCATACAGTGCATGCAGCGCCCACATATACAGCAAAACAATACAACAACACCAACCACATAATTCTACAGGACCCTACTGTAATAATACGGGTTCCTTCCAAATCCACTCTCAGTTGATTTAAGCTTACTTTGACAGTTGTGTAATCACGGTCTCCCTGTCAAACGATGTATAAACTAGATTTTTCTAAAATATGATTTTTGGGGTATTATTTGTGCTAGCTTTCACTCGCAATGTTGGAATATGTATTGAGGAAAACTAAGTATTAAAATGCTACCCCTTTGAACATTTAAATACCTTATGTATAAAATGCTTCCGAGAGTTGTTCATATTGTTTATTCACTTTAACAAAAATTCTTTCTGAAAGATAATTTACCCTCAGTGTTTGAATGCATACATTTTTGTGTTGTGGGTGATGTGGTTTTTATGGAAGCGAAAGGTAGAAGTGACGTTCAGAATCGAAACACACGCTTACATGAACTTGTGTTGTCTTTCCTGATGCAATAGCTCCCTCCATACTCCAGTTTCTATACTGCACTACACCTCATGGCTTAATATGATCTTTGTGTGCGCGAGGGGTATCCATGATTGTAGTTAAATTTCCCTTGATGTTCCCCCACAGGTTTCGGTTCAAATGCATATAAAATATATTCGTAAGGTATTATTCGTATTATTAAAGTGTCAGGTTTAACAAAACGGACGAATCTGATGAATTTTTCGTTCTTTTTGCTGACTGCGTATGGTCAGAAAATATATTCCCTTTTCCCTTTATAGCCTTGTTGTGAGCAGCCTCGAGAGGTCAGAAATCTGCAGAGATCCGGCGTTATGACGACATAACGTTCGCGGCGTTGCTATCGGTTGGTTTATTGGATGATCCAGTTTTCATCTGCCAAACCAGCACAAGCCTGGAGGGCGTTTAGCAACTTTGTCAGGATTTTGCGAAAGACACCTTTTCCAAGCAGAGAGTAGAAAAGATAAGTACATTTTGCATCTGAGAGGTGGAGTTTGCTGGCCACTATTTTATTTTGACATATATATATATGGGGGGGCTTAGCTGCCCTCTTCATCTCTCTCTCCATCTGCCACCTCTCCCACCTTCTTTTGCAGGCAGCACCCTGGACAGCGACTGGCTGTGGAAGTGGGAAAGCAGACATGGAAATCATGTTTAAAAGGTTGCCTGTGTTATAAGCCTTCCACAGCCGCTGTGTAACTACAGTAGTGTTCAGAAGTGTTCAGAATTCCCTGCTCTTCGATTAGACTCAAGGGAGCATAAAACTCTGGTACAAGTGCCATTTTAAAAAAAGTTGAAGATTGACTTTTGTGTATGCGTAAAGCTGTGCACTGTAAATGTGTCATTGATCCATGCACCAAAAATAATTTGTCTTACTTGTGTCTTATTTGTCTTACCCCTCTGAGACACTCCAACCAGTGCAAAATGCAGCAAATTGTCAGCTAGTGAAGTGAAAGGGTAGCCCTCTTAATGTGTGTGAAAGAAATTTTAATTCTGAAAGGATATTTGAAAGGATGTTTGATTACACAAAATAGAAGTCTTAAATTAAATTTATTTATTATCATTATTTATTTATTTTTTTACAAACAAACAAAAACGTTCCAGTTGTCTGTCTGTCACACCTCAGAAAATGAAGCAATCCCTCAAAACTGTCACTCCACAAAAAAGTGAAGTCCATACAGAAATATAAAAACACACACACACACACACACACACACACACGCACACACACACACACACACACACACACACACACACACACACACACACACACACACACACACACGCACACACACACGCACACACACACACACTCACACACACATACAAAGGCAGGTAGATATACATATAATAACAATCATATATACAGATACAGTACCACATGTGGATGAATGTGATTTTACTGTGAACTACTCTGGAACTGCCGCATTCAATTCACCGCCTGGGGAATCTGAAAGAGCTGGTGAGTTCTGAGTCTGTAAATATCATTTATATGAACTGAATGAACATGTTTATACCTGGTCATCTGTTTTGACAGAGGACTCCATGGGAAATTATTCATCTTGTAACACATCATTGAACAGCTCAAGTAAAAGAGTACTTTGAGGGTTTCTTAGAATCTCATCAACTCCCATGATTCCCTGCTAAATAAACGCTCACCTGCAGCCGAGGGGCCGTTGGCTGCAGTAGATAGCAGAATTTTGTTTTGTTTTGTGGGAGCAGCAGCAGAGGAAGGGGCCACCCAGCAGTGTTTTCTCAGAACAGTAGACCCTCTGCCCTAGTGGCACATCCATGGAACTGGCCGCCAAAGTAACCAGGGCCAACCTGGAAACTGATGTACAGCAGCAAGCCTGAAGTGCAAGAATATGGTCTGAGTGTTTGAGCCGTTTGAGCCAGAATGGCGGCCTGCCTGCTGGAGGGAGGTGAAACCTGGGCCAAACCAGAAACTGGCGCACAGCAGGGAATCTAAAGTGCAAGAGAATGGTCTGCGCATTTCAGTCTTTTGAGCCAGAATGGTGACCTGCCTGCCGTGCTCTGATTATATTGCTATGTTCTTATGAGAGGTCGGGCCCTAAGACTCAGGTTGGAAGGTGTGGATGTCGTTGTGTGGGCTGGCAGATGGTGGCTGGGGTTCGGCGCGGCATTGATCGCTGCGGGGGTAATCGTCATTGTGACAGCTGCAGCGCTGGATTAGCATGACGGCGCGGATGAAGGTCTCGCCACCGGGGCAGCGGAATCGGAGTCTCAGGGTGCGGGTGACCGAGGGGACTGAGGGCACGCAGCAGCGACCATTCCAGCAGCCCCCGCAGGACCGAGCCCTGTACCGCCGCGACGTCCAGCACCCTGCAAACCGGATACGCACCGCACGGTCCGGCCTCACTGTGCGCTGGCACCTCTTACCCTTCTACAGGAAAGAGAGAGAGAGGGAGAAGGGGAGAGGAGAGAGGGAGAAAGAGAGGGAAAGGGGGAGAGAGAGAAGGAGGGAGCGACAGAGGTAAGTTAAGATCAGTTATCATCAGACTGATCATTCTCCAGAGGCAATTCCAGGCCTGCTGGGCACTTGCAAGTTTGTGTTCCACTGATGGCTGAGGCATAATGTAATTGCTGGTGCATCTGCAGTATGCCATGAAGACAAGGTTAGCTGTCACCTGACCCAGAGGGGTTATGTGTTCACAGATATGGTAGAGGGGCAAAAACAATTGTCCCTTAACATGGGTGTGGTTCTGATCAGAGAAGAAGACTTACCTTCTGGGACTGGGCCAGGTTAAGGTCACATGACCGGATCTGGCAAAGTCGTGTCTCACTGACCAATCGGCAGTCTGCATTGCTATTGGTGACCCGGCTGGACACGCCCACTCCACAGGTAGTGGAGCATGGGGACCATTTGGTGGTCTGTGGGAAGCACTCAGAACCAATCAGACTGTGTGAATCAGAGAGCGATATCTTCCACGCTGCAGGGAACACACACAAAGGGGAGGTGTGAGCAATACACACACATACAATACCACAAACATATACTCTCTCACACAGACACACACCAGTACAATAAACACTGGTACCTTGTGGGAGGGCATCACTAGTTCCAAGGAGGGGGGTATATGGGGGGAGCAGCTCATTGCCGGGGGGGTCAGGTTGCAGGTGCGTGCGGGACCAGGGCTGGGGGCGGAGCTGAAGGGCAGGGCCTTCATGGATCTGATTGGCCTGGCTCATGCGATTGGCATCATCACACAGCCACTCCTGGCAGCAGCCGCCAGGGGGGCGGGCCAGGCGGGGCCGGGCACAGCGCCAGGCTGGCAGGGGCAGTTGGGACTGGCACACGGGCAGGCAGCCCACCACTCCGTCCACACAGCTGCACTGGTGCCGGCAGCCCGGCCGGAAGTCCTCCCCGTGCTGGTACACACGCCCATTCAGCTCGCATGGCCGCCCCAGGGCCTCCGCTGCAGCAGGGGGCAGCAGAGACACCACATCACACACATTTATACTTTATTCCACATTTAACCGTACAGTGTGCTTACATCTCTCACAAATGTAACCCTGCGGTGTGTGTATTTATATAGCATCTATCAAGCAAGACAGTATGAAGTGTTTCACCAAATAATGTACAAAAATGGAAAGATGATGATACACAAAAACATCAGAACTGAAAAGATAACAAGTTACTTTTGCATGCAGATAATAATAGCAATTACAGAATAGAAACAATCGGAGTCTGATTCATTAAAGGCTATCAAACGCTGTGTCTTAGGTTTGATCTTTAAAGATCATTTTACACTAGAGTCATTTAGCAGAACAAGGCACAGTCGCAGCTGTTATGATGTCCAAAGAAAATTTGTTCCTCTGCCTTTGAGCTTAATCTTTCACAGATCTATCCCTGCAGCGTACTTTCTACCAAATCTCTGAAGAGGGAATTTAGTTGTCTGAGCTAACATAAACAGGAGAGGGGCACTTCATTTGAAGCCTTATTCAGGCAGTCTGTAGGCACTTCATTGACCAGCAGAGGTCACTACAAAGCTGTGAGACACAGAGCATCCGCACAGACATTCTAACAATCACAATAACCTCCCTGTATTTCCATTTTTCCATTGACAGGTATATCCCAAGCCCCAAACAAGCCTGTAACAGTGAGTCGGATAAACCCCCTGCCAAAAGGCAGGCTTGGTTTATTTAGTTTTTAAGATAATTTATATACTTTTTACACTATATAAAAGTTTCACCCGACTTTGTAATTATTATCATTTTTTTAATAGCTTATATGCTAGGCTATCTCTACACTCACTCTATGATCACAACCCCTCTTTACCTCGACACAGTCCCCGTGCAGGATCTCCTCCGGCCCCTAGGTGGCAGCGCAGGCCCTTGATGTGGTCGCAGGGCTGCATCAGGCTGCAGTCCTGGTTAAACTGGCGAGCGCACACCTTGCAGCATCCGCACTCGTCTGTCACTGCGCTGACCCCTGGTAGACAGGAGGGCGGGGCATCGGGACACGAGCACTTCAGCGGGCAGCCCCCCTCCACCTGCACACAGGTAACAGGAAACAGGAAGCAGGGAACAGGGGAACAGGGACAGGGGGCAAGAAGAATAGATATTGGCCAAATTACCGTATGCAACATTGTGGTCTGAGGATTGTCATACTTGGATAGTCTGAGGATATACATACTCTTAAAAACATACTAAAGGGAACATACTTCAGACGCAATGCAGAATGTTTCAGTCTCATTGCTTGTGGAACAGTTTCAACAATGTCATCAACAGCATCAGAATACCTTGGATTGTATCTTATTTTCATGATATACTGTAGACCGTTTTGAACGTTTAACTGATGCTCTCGTGCACTTAAGTATGTTCCTCATGAGAACCCTTCTCATCCTCTGCGAATCAAACAGCTCCTCTGAACCGACAAATCCTGCCACCAGTTACCAAGGCAACTCCCTACACAAGAGTTACTCAAGCTTGAGTGGCTGATTGATCAATTAAAGCAGACGCCGGCACAGTTAATGTACCCCCCATGGTCTCCTGGGTCTGAGCTGGTGGATAACTGTAAGGTGGTAATAACACAGCAAACCATGTGGACAAGAGGAAATATCAATAGTGTATACTATCACCAATCAAAATAATAATACGATATACTGTATTTTTTAATTATGGTATGTATTTACATTTACAGTTAAATAATTGTAAGCTGATTGGGTTGCCTGGGTAACAATAGTAACACTTTAGAACAGACTTCAGAACAAACCCCCCTTTTATTACAAACAATTTCCCCCCTCCAAATGCTTATGGAATCACAGAGAAAAGAAACACAGCCGCATAATTAAGCAGGGAGAAAAAGAGTACTTCCTCCCCAGGCAGAGGGACAGATGGACAGGAGAAAAATGTGGAAGTTGTTTTGTCAGATTTTTATTAGAACTCACCATCAGAGCTGCGCAGGACAGAAAAACCAGAGAGGAAAAGCTGGCTTGCTTCACACGTACAAAAATCATGGTCCTTAAACCGTAATAGTAAACGAAAAAAAAAAAAAAAAAAAACCACGTAAAACAGCACTGAAATCGACTCAGCTGTGGCAACAAGAGCTAGCCACTGGATGCTGATCTGGTCCAGGGTCTTGTTTGTGTGTCAGTCCCAACAGCAGTGCGTCTGACTCCCAGCGCCTGTCTAAGTGCGTCCGTCTCTGTGCGTCTCGGGCTGGTGCGCGTAGGTCCACGGACGTGCACTGCAGTGAATGCTTTGTTCTCCTTCTCTGCCGTTCCTCTCTACTCTCCTCTCTGCGCCTCGTTGAGAAATTCCCCCTCCTGCTCCTGCTCTTATGGAGGCCAGGCAGACGCCCCCATGCCCCCACCCCCGACATCACTGCCCCTCTTACATGCAGCAGGCGGGGGGGGTTATTATCATGACGAGAGACTGACTGATGGAAGGCTTGTCAGGGGGTGGTGAGGGAGAGTCAGTCTCCATGAGGAGACATGGTGAGAAAGGAAGTAAAATCCAAACGGACAAACTTCTGCACCTGATAAAAGATTAGCTTGTGATTGGAGAGAGAAACTTTCTTCTTTTGGTCTGGTTTCGTATTTTTAATGAAATCAGACATTTACAGTGCATTCTTTCATGGCTGATATTTCTTTGTCTCAATTCAGAAACAGAATGGATTTATAGTTAATGAGAATAAGAATCAAATATAGATGGAGTGTCAGAAAACAAGGCACGTATGTGACCATAACTGATTCAATTAACAGCTGAAGAAGCTGCACTGAAGTTAATAATAATTTGTTTAGGACTGGAAAAAAAAAACGGCTACCATAGCGATGTCATTTCAGGGGTATAATTATGTGAAGCCATGAGGAAAAAAGATATAAATGAATACAAAAAAATCCATCTTATTTATGAATTTTACCATCTTTCAATATCCAATGTTGCTGTACAGGTATTCAACAAATAAAATGAATACAGTATGCTAATGCAAGAGCAACACCAGATCAATAGGAAAGCAAACACTGCCTGGTCCCTTCACTGGCCAGTTGGCCCACTGCTTTTAGTGTTTCTATGGAAATGCTTACATTTATTCATTTTTTTGCTTGAATATTTTTTAAAATGTCAAGTGATGTAATAATATCCATGCCAAACAGCTTAAATTAATGTCAGAATTGATTAATGGATGTATCAGGTGAAAATTTGATGTAAACAAAACATTTAAAGCATGAAAGTGCCACCATAGTTTGACCCTGACGAAGCTGCAGACTTTGCATTTTTATTGAAGTTCATGTTTTTCTCACTGATGTTAAAAAATTTCTAAAAATATTATCACTTCTCAAAATACACATAAAACACACACAATCAGCAGAATTACAGAGTGAACTGTCATGTGGCAGTCTGGAGAGTCACATGATCAAAATCACATGATTGAGGTTAAAGGGTGAAGGGTTCCATTCTTTTGTGTGTGGGTCATTAAGGTGTGTTCACATATAGTTTCTCCAGGTTTGGGAGGTTATCCAGTTTGGGATGACAGGTGAAAGTCCCTGGGATACTGTGTGAATAGTTTTCTCTCACAGGAATGAAATATGCTGCAGTATAATCAACTTCACACACACACACACACACACACACACACACACACACACACACACACACACACACACACACACACACACACACACACACACACACACACACACACACACACACACACACACACAAACACAGAAAAATGCATACTACACACACTCACAAATGAATACTCACATACATTCTCACACACAGAAACACAGATGTACACACTCCACATACAGTCATTCTCCCACAAAGAAATACATGCACACACACACGCACACACATACGCGTGTGCACACACACGCTCACACACACACGCAAGCGTTAGCTCCCATCTGTCCTGAGGAATGTGAGGAGTGTTCTGGGGGGGTATGACTCATGCAGACTGCTGAAATGTGTGCAGTTGTTTAGTGATGAAGAGAGGGATGTTGAAGTGGTGTGGAGGCCAAGGAGGTTTGGATCTCACAGGGGTGACAAACACCCTCTGCCTGACCCCCCCTAAACCTACCCAAAACCACACAAACATGACCCCAACCACCCATCCCAAGCCACACACGGCCCCCTCACACAGATGCACAGCTGGCCCACTGCCAGCCATTGTCAGCACCTCAGACAAGCATCTCCATAGCAATAGCCAGGCTGGGTAGGTGGGGTCATAGAGGTCAGATGGTGCTTTCACCATAGATACTACAGCTGCAGTGTGTCTGTCTGCTCCCCATCATTTCACCATAGAGAGTACAGCAGCACAGAGTCTGTCTGCTCACCCATCATCTCACCATTGAGACTACAGCAGCACAGAGTCTGTCTGCTCCCCATCATCTCACCATTGAGACTACAGCAAGCACAGAGTCTGTCTGCTCACCCATCATTTCACCATAGAGAGTACAGCAGCACAGAGTCTGTCTGCTCACCCATCATTTCACCATTGAGACTACAGCAAGCACAGAGTCTGTCTGCTCACCTATCATTTCACCATTGAGACTACAGCAGCACAGAGTCTGTCTGCTCCCCATCATCTCACCATTGAGACTACAGCAAGCACAGAGTCTGTCTGCTCACCCATCATTTCACCATAGAGAGTACAGCAGCACAGAGTCTGTCTGCTCACCCATCATTTCACCATTGAGACTACAGCAAGCACAGAGTCTGTCTGCTCACCCATCATCTCACCATTGAGACTACAGCAAGCACAGAGTCTGTCTGCTCCCCCATCATTTCACCATAGAGACTACAGCAGCACAGAGTCTGTCTGCTCACCCATCATCTCACCATTGAGACTACAGCAGCACAGAGTCTGTCTGCTCCCCCATCATCTCACCATAGAGACTACAGCAGCACAGAGTCTTTCTGCTCCCCCATCATCTCACCATTGAGACTACAGCAAGCACAGAGTATTTTCCTTTGTCTCACACTAACAGTGTTGCTTGTTGGAGTCCCCAGGTGCATCCAGTGGGATGTAAAGAGTGCTGCGTTGGGATTTGAGTATAACCAAAGGTATAAACAAAACTTTGTTTAATTACAGAATGTGGGTATTACCGGGAAAGGGAGATGGAGAGATGAGGAGATAAGAACGAGGCAGGAAGGAAAGTTCCCCTCCCAGCCATGTTCTGACCCCCAGAGTGTGACGGCACAGCGTTTCATTTGTTTGCATGTTTGTGTTTTCAGGCTCAGCTAGGGAAAAAAAGCAACATTCCTGAGGTCAATCCCTCTCCCGTAATGGAAAAAATTCTCGTAAGTCCTAAAATTAACTCCTCAAAAATCTTTGCTCTCATTTATTTTTTTTTTTCACACACACAAGCCTTGCATGGAGATGCTTGTGTAGCATTGTGCAGGAGAAAATTGATGTGGAAAAAGCGTTAGTCCAACATGAGTCAAGATCTGAGAGCTGTCAGCGGGAGTCATGTCCTGTCTGCAGATACCCAAGATGCTTCTGGAAAGAATCTGTGGGAAATTTTAGGCCACAGTTTAAAATAGCTCGCATTCCCAAATTCTTAATGAATGAATATAGCTGAGGGGAATGATCTGGACTTGTTACTGATAAAGGTAGCGGTCAGACAGGGTGAGCGTGCGTGTGTGTGTGTGTGTGTGTATGTGTTTGTATGAGTAGGATTGGGAGCTTGGGTAGACTAAAGGTGCTTTATATGTTTGGATATGAAATGAAAAAATGTAGTAAAATATTTGTAATAATCCAAAAAAATATTGAACATCCATTAAAAAATATTTATCCTTTGACCACCTTTGATTTCATCTGAATTATATGGGAGTGTGTGCATGTGTGTGTCTGTGTGTGTGTGACAGAGAGAGAGAGAGAGAGAGAGAAAGAGAGCAAGAGAGATGGTGCATTTGAGTGTCTGTATGTGAATTAATGTATTTATGTGTTTTGTATGTCTGTGTACAATATCTGTTTTGATATATGACCGACTGTCCATCAGTTTGCATGTGTGTGTGTGCACTTGTGTGTGTTTGTGTATGTGTGTGTGTGTGTGTGCATTGCCTGGGATTGTGTACACGGGTGTGAGTCTATTTTGACACGTGACATGTCTCCCCCCCCAGTGTGTATGTGTGTGCGTGTGTGTGTGCGTGCTTAAGTTTGTGTACACCAGTGTGAGTCTATTTTGACACGTGACTGTTCTCCCCCAGTGTGTATGTGTGTGCGAGTGTGTGTGTGTGCTTACGTTTGTGTACACCAGTGTGAGTCTATTTTGACACGTGACTGTTCTCCCCCAGTGTGTGTGTGTGTGTGTTTGCAGAGAGGGCCGTTGGCAGAGTGAAAGGTACAGAGGACTTCATGCATTGTGAAATATTTGGAGTCATGGAGCATGGCCTCACACTGACTATTTGAGTTATACCCCCAACCCCCCCCTCACCTTCCACTGCCCTGCCAGGATACACAGGAACCTACACACAGGACCCAGATACACCCCCAACCCCCACCCCCAGCACACACAGAACAGGCAGCATACCACAGAGCTGCCATGTGCCATTCTTCAGCTGCTGGATGTCTGAATAGAAAAACACATTAAATATGAAAAAATATACACAAATGTCTGCAAAAATTGCACAACGTCACTTTCAATCGCGACAGCAAAAGAAACATATCCATTTTAAAAATCGCTTAATAATTATATTAACTGAATCCACATACGGAGAACTGAACGAGTAACAACAATAATTACAATACAGACACACTTCTGCACACACAGACATTAACACTCACCCTGCAGTGAAAGCAAAAATCACTAAACCTTCTAAAAATAATTCAAAGTTAATGATAACCTGGCCAAAATTGTGCCATGAGGTACTACATACTAGACAATGTTTTTTATTGACATTTCTATGTGAGTCTCGAAGGGGGCTCATATTACTATAACTCAGCCTCCCATGCGCAAGACAGCAGGCAGGGAGCACGTGCAACCCAAACAAAAGCAAACAAATCCATCAATATTTCAGTCTGCCAAGAGCACGCAGGAAAGGGGCACCAGGCTGAACGATGATATAGAGAACCACTGACACATGCATGTTTATAAGAATACACTGTCCGTGTGGATGTGTGTGTGTGTGTGTGCGTGTGGATGTGTGTGTGTGTGTGTGTGTGTGTGTGCATTCATGTGTACAGAGATGTATGCATGAATATTAATTCATTTTCCATGTTTCCCCAGAAGAGTATGTTCAAAAAACACTGATTACAATGTAATCCTCTCCACATCAAACGAGAAAAGATAATCTCAAGCATGTATATAATAATAATATATATATTATTACATATTATATATATGGATTCTGGACATAAGTGCTGTCAAGGGGCACCACTTCAGCTGCTTAAGGTCAGGACTGGCACAGGGAGAACTGGCCCCAGAACAGTGTCTGTAGGACAAAAGCCCAGGTATCCCATGAGCACCTGGGGGGTCACAATAGGGTTCACTGATGCGTCTGCAAGTGTGAGCAGACCCAATTTTTTTATCATGAGTTTGTACCTAAGAATATTAGTTCCAGTTTTTCAGGGCAACAAACACCTGCCTCTCGAGTACTTCGCATTGTCCAGTATAGACAGAATTTTTACTGAACATGGACACTGCCATGTTTGCGGGCGCCGGCTCCACCCTCTGATGGGAGAGATCAGAAATGCTGTGCACATGCATGCAGCCAGAAAAAATGACAACAGGGGCCTCCGGGTGGCTCCCGTGGTGGAAACGCATGCTCGGGATGCAGCTGTGAGCTTCGCCGTTACCAGCCATGGAGGCAAGATTTGGCTTGGCATCACCGGGAAGAGAGGGAATGAGCCAGATAAAAGCAATCAGTCTCATCGCATTCCAGAGGACATTCCTGGCCTGCTGGGTGCCCACATGTGCTGTGATTCTCCAGCTGCATCGGCAGTGTGTCACTGATGGTGCCCCTGCAGTATGGAGAGAAATGAGGGCTGGTGATCAGGAGTTGTGTATGTGCGCAAGACTCTCCTCCTTCTGTGCTGCTAGGGAGAGGGTTGCCATGGTAGCCTGATAAGTTCAGCTTGGAATGGGGAAAAGAGAGGCGAATTTTAAAAAAAGCAACGTTTGTGTGTGTGTTATGTGCGCAGCTACCCTCGCTGAGATCAACAGAGAATGTTCTGTGCCAGACCGCCTCACTGAAACGTGACGGAATTCCTCTTTCACAATGTCTCTTTTTTTAAAAAGGGCAAAGCGGTTGATTAAAAATGGAAAATGCTTTGAGGTCCTTTGTGTTATTAAAAAAAGCACTCTATAAAAAGCAAATATGTGGAGGGAAACAAAGAAGATCAAATGAATAAATGATTGAGTACCAATATTTCCCCTTCCTGCTTTCCATCTCATCTGGTTTCAACATCAGTCTTGTGCATTACCTTCATTAAAAAGAACAAACAATCAAACAGTGGGGCTGAGGGCACATTGTGTGTGTGTGTGTGTGTGGGCACAGAGCAGGGCTAAAGGCCAGCATGGCTGGGTTGGTACTGGGTGTGATTTTGTAGTGGTTGGAATCAGGGCTTGATGAGAATTCCTGACAGCAACAGGAGAGTGAGGCTTCATGAACCTTATAATGGTGCTTCATGAACCTCAAGTGAGACTTAACACAATCGTACACACACACATGCTCATATTCACTCACACATGCAGTGTTGCACACATTCAAGTGCAGTCTTTCTTATGTGCACCCCCATGTATGCATATGCACACACACACACACACACACAGACAGGCACACACTCACACACATTCTCTCTCACATCACATACATGCACACATGTACCGCACATGCAAGGACACTCAGTCAAGCCAAGCTCCTGCTTGAACTGTTGACGTGCAGCAGAATTCACGGACGTCAGCGAGCACGTGCAGGCCTGCTACATGCTGGGACCCCCCAGAGCATCAGTAACAATGTCTGTGATTGGTTCCCTGGTCCTGCAGGCACCAATGATTTATACCAGCAGTGATTTACAACAGTTGTTGCAGGCATTAGCCACTCAGAGCCCTGCTGATGTTTTTTTAGCGACCAAAATGACAACATCAGCCAAACGCAACCACAATAAAATACCCCGACAACATCAGCCAAGCACCACACTACAACACCACAATAACATCAGCCAAACACCACCACACTAAAAGTCCCCTCCAGAGGGCTGCTCTGGGCCCTGAATCTGGCATAAATCACCCAGCCAGCAGGCACGGCCAGGCCAGCTGAGCTTCCTCCAATCACGGGCTCCCTCCTGGTCACTGTGAATAAATTCCTAATTAACAGCGCTGAAAGCTGCCGTCGGCAGGCCGAGGTGAGACCTTCCAGGCTGTTTGATCTGGCCTCCCGTGCACGCTGGAACATTCCGTCACAAACCGCCACCCTGCTGGACCGCCTTTGGTGGTGGCGGTGGCGTTGGGGGGTAAGGGGGGGGGGGGTGGAGGGGGTAAAGAACTCAAAATGTTGTCGGCCTCCACAGCATGGGGTACCGTCGCCCACCAGCAGAGCAGTTTGTTTGTTGAGCGTTGAAGCAAGAGGAGAGCACCCCCTACTGGACAGGCCTGCACCGGCCTCTTTCCAAGGGGCTCATTTTCTCCCCTCATGCCCCCCACCCCCAAAACACCCACGCCCCCCTTCCCCCTTGCCCCTGTATTTGATGGCGTCTTTGCTTTTCGGCCGTGGTGTTCTCGTTATGCTCCTTCGACCACAGAGATGGAGCCGCCAAAGTGACTGTGACAATGTGGCACCCCTGAGGTTTTGGTCATGAGAAAAACGTTTGGTGATGTCACTTCCTGCTCTCACTGGCCTCGCTATAAATCCACCCCTGTCACATCCTCCATCATAAATTCACCCTCAGGGGGTGCACTTTGCCCAGACCCCCTCCTCAGGAGCTGGCAGCTGCATTCAGCCCACTATTCTCCTATGGGTTTCCCTCACCAGCACTCATATACACACTAATACACACACACACATACATACATACATACATACATACATACATACATACATACATACATACACACACAAATTCACATAGACACACACACACTAACACACATACCCTCAAATACACTGACACACACACACACACACACATACATACCCTCAAATACACTAACACACACACAGACCCTCACTCACACATTAACACCAATAAACACACTCACCTACACTCACACGCATTCACACGCACATACATACTCATGCACATACTCACTAACACACATACCCACAAACACACTGACACACACACACAGATACACAGATACACAGACACACACTCACTCACTCACACACACTCAGTAACACACATACCCAAAGACACACACACTCACGCACACTCAGTAACACATATATCCAAAGATACACTGACACACACACACACACACGTACACATTCACACATGTACTCAACAGACACGCAGTGTGCGGCCCTCCACGTGAGCCCATCTCACACTGGGGCAGACGCACACATGGCCTGCTTTTACGTCAGTGCGTCTGAGTCTGCGCTGGATCTGGACGTTTGCTCTGGGAACATGTTAATGCTTCTTTCACTTCCCAAATAAACGCACAAGCACTGTTAATGTGCAGTTAGCAATTCACAATCAAGCCATTCTGCCTCTTCACTCAGCCCGTAAAAATTTCTCAAGAATATTGAAGGATCGTCCTGGTTTTACTGTCATTCAATTGTAAGACAATGTTGTGATGAGAGCTGTAGGAAAAGTCATTGTTCCAAGGAAGTTCTGTCACCAAAAACCTTCCAGATATACTGGAAAATGGTAACATCTCCTGATATATAATGAATATAATTGACCATAATCTCATGTTGACTTCAATAACGAAACTGAAAAGAGTGTATACTTTCCTAATGTTCTAGGGATATTCTGAGCACCTGAAACTGTTATCAGGCCATTAACCAATGACAGAATATTTCTCTGAAGATCACATGTACTACTGACAGAAACCTGAAATAAGGTGCCTCTTTCCAGATCTCAGTCGTCAATGGCAGTATCAGACCACCGTGATAGAAAATGCTTATGATAATGTTGTATTTCACAGCCATTGGAGTTGTGCAAGCAGTAATATTTCATAATGTAAATACAGAAAGTTATAGGTGATGTTTAGAAATGCATCATTTTTGGACGAATCAGTAATTTTGTTTTATGTGCCAAATGTCTGCCCATGTAGGTTTTGGCACGTCTCCAAATTTTTGTTTAATCTTCCCACAATTCCCCCTGACATATACACGTGCACACACACTGACAAACACACTCTCATGGCATTAACTTATACATACAAAAACACACACACACACACACAGACTCTCACACATAGCTCACTTGTATCCACACTCACACCAAGACTCATACTGACTTATATGAACACATACACATGTGAACGCACATGCACACATACATGTATACATCCACACACATGTATACACAAACACACACATACTCAAACACACACACTTGTTCTCACAGATACATAAATACACTCACACACTTCCAGTAAATGCACATGTACACCAGTTTGCAAACTGAAGTTATGTTTCATTTCCCTAATTTTTCCTCAGTGAAAACTGCTAACAACGGCTCATTGTTATGCAATTCTGCTAAAAAAAAAAAAGTTTGTGAAGTGTTATGCATGGAAACCGTGACACTTGTGAGTTCCTCATCTTGCTGTCTCTTATTTTGGTGTTTCCAAATGTGTATTCTTTGGGTTTGGGAGGGGGTGATTAAAGTCATAGAGAGATACTTGGAACTTAGAAGTTTTAAAAATATCTGATGTGAATTTCATATATGAAGCCAGACATACTCATACAGGTTAAGTTTACATATTATGTCTGGAATGGGAACATTTTCTCTGAGCTTTAAGTCCACCATGCAAAAATTGCTAAGACATAACATCTATGAAAAGCCATGCATTAAGATGTTCGGGCAAGATAAGTCTGACATCAATATTTGTCCAGTTATGCTACGGAATCCACAAGATTACAAACGTACTTCAGAATTTCTCTCATTTTTTTCAGGTTGGAAACCCCTGAAGGATCACAGTATCTACAGGTTTAACCCCTGTCCTGGAGAGTCACAGAGTCTGCAGGTTGAACTCCAGTCCTGGAGAGTCACAGAGTCTACAGGCTGAACTCCAGTCCTGGAGAGTCACAGAGTCTACAGGTTTAACTCAAGTCTTGAAAGGACTGCAGGTTTAGCTCGAGTCATCATCGTATGATGCAATTATTTACACAAAAACATACATTTGTATGTAGGACTTAAAATGGTAATTATTAACAAGCACTACTACTTGTAATTTAATTTCATTAACTCACTGGACAATATGAATCATTCATACAGTAGACATGCCTCATATCTAATTATAGGTTATTGTTTGTCAGAAAACATGGTAACAGTATTTCCATTATAAACAACACCCCTTTTCATGGAAAGCCACCGGGACAGGACTGCAGCTAATTTTGGGACGTATGTTCCATGAGGACTCTCCGGCTTGGTTCATCAAAGAACACGATGCTCGCCGGACCAAAGGGGGAAAAAACATGGTCATCGGGATCGTTTAATGTGGAATCCTGAAAGACCTTTCATGTGGACGGGCCGCCATTGTTTCTTTAAATTATGGAATAAATAAATGAGGTACAAGCGGAAGGAGGTGAACGTATTAACTCTGAGCCTGACTTATAAATCTGTTTCATTTGTTACGACTTTTTGGGGAAAAAAAATGAAAGGAAAACCCCCTCCTGTTCTCCTGGCTGCTTCAGAAGTGTTGGGGTGTGACAGCATGAGGACTGAGGAAGAAAGCTGGGTTCAGAACCAGGAAAAACACTCATTTAATGAAAAGCTGTGCCTTTCACAGAGAACGGACTGAGGGGTGAAAACATGGCTACATGCAGGATTCACAACTCAGCTAATCCCAATCTCTAAGCATCTCTTCTGGTTTGACTATATTTGTGCCCTCACTTATCTCTACATCCTCAAACACACTTTTTCCTCAGTCTCCTCCTTATACCTTATACTGTAGCTATTAATGATGACTTGTAGGTTTGTGAAATGACCGCTACGATTGGTTGTGACGCTGACAGCTTGTTATTGTTTCTGTTCCTTGCCTGAGCAAACAATTGTACGGAATTACCTGTGAAAATAAAAGAATTACTATTAGGCACAAGGAGAAGGGAGGGGCTGTGGCAAAGGTAACCGTGGAGAATGGAGACTGTTTATTTTTACTAGAACACGGTCTATAAGTCTACTTAATGGGGTGTGTGAAGCAGTGAGGTCAACTGGCCTCTCCCACCCAAAACAACATTTCTAAAATGACGATCAGGCAGACTGTGAACATCGACATTGCAGGCTGTGATGGACTGCACTGAAAGCTTTGCAATACAAGAGATGGGCCATCTTTTTATGTTTTTCCCCACCTCTCTGCCAGTCCAGAATGAACTATTTTATCCACAAGCTCCACTCACACAAATCACACTACAAAATGTGCTGTCAGTTCAGGACACCACAGACGTGCATGCACTCTACTCTGCACGTGTGATGTCACTCGCCACTTCATTAATGCCGCAGCTAGCGAGCTGAGCTGCCATAGACCCTGGGCCAGAGCAGGACACTCCATTTGCAGCTTCTGTAGGCAGGCTGTGGGTTCTTGTCTGGCTCCATACTATAGTGAAATACTGTGAATGTTACTGATGATCTTTTCTAAGGAAAACCACAAATGCGCTCAAAAATTATACGATGTGGCCATTTTCTCGGCTGAAAGTCTCTGCGTCTATTTGATTTGGATTCACCTCTTAACAGAGACGTAATTCATGCTGTTGGGTCTGTTTGGAAATGTAGCTTATGGTCGTTAAGAGTGTTGCTAAGGAGTGACATGACCACTCTGCCTCTGCCCTGACTGAAAAACAGCAAGCGGTCTTTCTGAGAGGGCAACCGGTGAAACCAGAGTGCCAGTTTAGCATCAAATCGGTCCTTCAAAACGACACATGACTCGACTCCCAGCTGCATGCTCACATCATGTTTTTCAGCTCTCTGTGAAACACACAAACGGCACAGTGTTTCTGTTCTGTGAATGGACAGGCAACAGCATTTTTACCAATATTCTGACATGTAGGCTTGCAACCACAAACAGCTAGCTTTGCTCTTGAACAGTATTTTTATAGTTTTGGTTATTATTCCCCTTTAAATATTCATGAGTCCATACCCAGTGTAAGTAACTCTCATATAACCCAGTTATGTCTTAAGCACTTGTGCATAAACATACTTCACTTTGTAACCTGCTTTGGATAACCAAAAATGTATGAGGAACATCAATGTGTGATTTCATTTGTCATCTATTTGAATGCCTGGAGTATGACTAAACACAAAATAAAGGCAAATGCTGAAATTAAATCACACCACAATGAAGCAACAAGTAATAAGGCCTTGGTATACGTAACTGTGGGCTGCAGTAGAGCCATGGCTGAAGGCCATGCTACATGAAACTGTAGAAGCTGTAGGCTATAGTTGCCTGTAGTTGCCAACCCAGCTCTTTTATTTGCTAGCAAGCTAGGCAAAGAGCCTGACTACCTGTCATATTGTCTCTGATATTTTGGGCACTACCCCCTTTGAATTCATTGCCTGTGAACCAACAATGTGTGGCACTCACTCCTAGGGCAGAATATTAATGTTTAAAGATGGGGTGAATGAAAGCTTAAAGATTCAGATGGTCAGATTACAGGGGTACAGCTAGCATGGCTTTACTGCCAGATGAAGAGTCCAGGCTGAGGCCATGGGGTAGGGGGTCTCCCTGTGGCATGTTTTTGTTCTGGGGAAATCAGACCCATTACTGCCCCCTGGTGTTTTCCAAGGATATGACACCACAGACTCCAGCGTATCTGACACACAGATCAACTGGAGCCACTCATTGGCCACAGAGTTCCTTGATTAGCTGCTCATTGAATGTAAACCCCAAAATCTGGAAACACTGAACTCTATGATATCAGTTTGACACTTGTGTCCTAAACCAACCAAATCCCTTATCACAGATCAGATTTTTGAGTTGGCCATAGAAGCTAGCTAAGCAATCTACAGTTGAAACTGCTATTTTAGTTGAAACTACGGCAAGTGGCTAAACTGGGAAACAAACCGGCAATTCTCTGGTTGTAAATCCAGCGTTCTAAACACTAAGCTGGCATACCAGTACCCATGTCATGAAGACAGGAGCGGCTCGCCGCAGTGTGGCTTCACAAGCAGCTGCGGTCGACTCTATGGTAGCGAGCCACCGAAACCAGAAAAATGGCCGCTTTGTGTAACTGCTAATGACATCACTTTCTTGCCATTGAGAGAGTGGAAAAAAGAATTAATGCAGTCCCAATAAAACACCACTACACTGCATAAAATATGTTAATGGCACACTGAGTAAATATATCAAACTAACCTCAGTGAATTTGGATCAAGAGGAACGTGGAAAGAAAAAAAAAAACAGAGAAGATCATGGAAATTCTTGGCAGTTCCCATAGTCAACTAATCCCCAGTCTTTTGTCATTATGTAAATAATGAAAGTGAACATAATCCCTACTTTGCTACTTTTGATTGAAATCAAGCAATATATGCAGTTTATGGTGAAAAGCTCAAAAGGCTAAATTGTTATGAGCTATATAAGAACTCAAGGCCACACACCATCAGGGAACTGAGAAGAACTCGGCCCTATAGCTGTGTGGGGATTCACATAAAAAGTTCAGAGGACAACAGCCACCGATTATATATATATTATGTTAAAAGAATAGCACCAAATACAAGCAAATATAAATAGCAAGTAAAGATCCACAGCACAACAGCAGTGATGGAGGCATTTTGCTCCAGTATGTCAGATAAGACAGTGAACCATAATGTCCTGACTCGCTGTGATCGGTACTGGGGGGGGGGGATGTGGTGTTTCCTAGCAACCGGGCTCTGTCCTTCAGGCCACCTGATGATCCCCCAGCCTGATTGGCTTAATGACACACCCTCCACACCTCAAGCTGATGTGCAGTGATCAGACGGTGGGAAACGGTGCAAGATGGATGGTACATGTTCCATGGAAGGTGTTTACACGCTAACCAGAGTCTGAACTCTGCAGCTTGAGGCAATGTGCATTATAGATTAGATTTTATGCATGACCTGTTTGTGTGCTTTAAAATTAAGTTTCCAAGTGAATCTGCAACCTTTGAACCGCAACCATTCTGGTGTCAAACACAGTGTGTTGACCTCACTTACAGACCTGTCCCCCCTGACCGGTGGGAAAAAGGTTCTGAGAACATGTCTCCAGTCTGACCTACATGTTTCTGAGCTACAGTGCAGCCATTTGTTTGGAGGAGCAGCCAATTTCTCCACGTTCTCACACCCAGAGAGCCCTTAGGGCGAGATGTTTCCGCTCATCCATCACGGCCTTCGATCCGTGCTCTCACCCCAGCTCTGACAGGTGGCTTCCTTCGCTGGACTCCAGCTCTCAGTTTACACACGTCCACGGAGGAATCCGGACTGTGCAAACAGCATTTTTTCCCCTTCAGGTGCGACTCAGTATGACAGCTGACAGGGTACGTGACTGCATTAAATAAACAATCACTGAGCTGAGATATTTTGTGGCGGGAGAGATTTGCGTGATGTTTTTGTTGGCCTTGCGTCTTAATTAACAAATGGTAATTTGTCTGGACAAGCTCCACTTAAAGTGTGACAACTGCCGCATGCACGACACAGTGGAGCTGGTTTGTTTCACGGAACTGGGGAAGGTCTTCCTGTCAACAGAGCTCCTGCCATGGAAATGCTCACCATGGCAACCTACTGTATATGATCTTGTTGCATCAGCGTTGAGCATTCCAGAACTGCCCTGTGTTCGTGTATGTCCAAGAAGCACCTACACTGCTTTGTTGACTTCATTGGCCTACAGGTTCTGAGCAATCTGAAAAGTCCCAGGGGATTTACAATGGTGGATTGAGGTGGCTGTTTAGTTGGGCAGTTTCTTGTTTATTAGTTTATTTATGAACCCTGAGACTCAGTGCAAACATGCTACTCCCTGAGTTCTACCTCCTCTTCACCATTTATATCAGAGTTGCCAAGGACAAACAGCATCCATGTAGTTGTACCTTGTGATTTGCTTATGTGAAGACTGCAAAAGATGAGGGTTTGCTGTTGTATAGGTGTTCAACGTTCATTGCATCCCATCTATATTATTATTATTAGTAGCAGTACTAATAATGATACCAATTAATACAGGAAAAAAGAAAGGCAAGGCAAAATAAAACAGCCATAGTCTTTCTTCTTCGTTGGTTGGTGTTACTACCAGGTCAAATATTAAACTTAGGTTGAAGACTGCCACCTACTGTCCATTGGTGTGTGAAGCACATAAAAAGGTAAACATAGAAATCTAATGGCTTTGGCTGTCAATGTCAAGACTTCAGTTCCCAAACTCATGGAATCTGGGTGGGACTCTTCCATGAATTTCACATTTTTTGGGAATTGACCTACACCCTTGGAGCCCTTGGTTACTTTAAAGTTATTCTGGCTAAACAAATTAAATAATGAATTTGAACTAGGCTAGCCCAGTTAAAACTTTTGGGCTCTCCTGAACCTCTGTGAATTGGATATCAGGCTAAAGAAAACCAAAAGTAAGAAATGACAAAAAGGCTGTTCATCAAACCATCAAAAACATCTTTTAAATTGATGAAACTATGAGAACATTCTGAGATATAAATATAAATCCCGGAAGCTTTGAATCTTTGACAGTAGAACAAATCAAAGAAAATAAATTATTCATCAATTCCCGGATAAAAGACATACAGACTGCAATAAATTTGACTGCAAAGAGGCAGACAAACACAAATAGTAATTCAAATCTAATCAATGTTGACTAACTCGAGCATGCGCAGAGGTGACAATCATCATATTGCATATTGGGTCAAACTTGTATTGACATTTTGTCTTATTTTCGTTGGATATCTGGCCTACTTATTTTTTTAGAAAGAGATTTGTTGTGTTAATACACGCATAAACATCCTCCAGATAAATTGTTATAATAACTTTGTTTTCGTTTTGTACACGCTATGACAAGGTGAAAGTTGAAAGGTGAAAGAGTAACATCATGGTCTCGGTTAAAGGCGGGCTCAAAATAAAAATATTGCTCAAGATATATTGAGCTATAACCACATTTGAATTGTATGTGCACTGGGTTCGTACATACGACAAAAGCTAACATTGGAGTTGAGGTAGGTACGTTATCCATCTATAGTTCGCTACTTTGCTAACATGTAGCTAAAGTTGCTTTAGCGTTAGCTTGCTAGCAGTTTTGATAATACTACATGGATACTCGTGCATGAGAGCGGGAGTCGCTGAGATTTTAAACAGTCATTGAAAGCGGCTTAGATAGCTGGCTGCTCAGCCGTGTTAGCCACAAGTGACGCTTGAGAGACAGCTTCATATACACTGATAAGTGGTAACTCTGTCTGGTGCTTTACCTGTCAGGGGTAAACGATTGCTGCCATGGCGGAGAGACCAGAAGACCTGAATCTTCCCAACGCTGTCATTACGCGGATCATCAAGGAAGCGGTAGTGTTTACAAGTTAGAAAGCAAAGTAGCTCATATCGAGCCGGGATATACTACATGAATTGATACAAACACACACACACACACACTGGGGGCATACTGTTCATCCCTGGAAGATTGCCTGTGTGAGAGTGATAATTCACCCTGACCATGTGCATTTGCACCCTAACCCTGAATATTTGTTTCTTGCTATAGCTTCCAGACGGGGTGAATGTGTCTAAAGAGGCACGGAGGGCCATCTCCCAAGCCGCCAGTGTGTTCGTGCTGTACGCCACGTCCTGGTGAGTGCGCGTCTGGGTTTGTGCGTTTGTGTAGTATGTGTGCGTCCAAGCGAGAAAATGCATGTAGCCTGTGAAAAATGACAGTTCCCCTCTATCTCTCCTGCTGTATCAGTGCCAACAACTTTGCCATGAAGGCCAAGAGGAAAACGCTGAACGCAGGGGATGTAATGGCAGCCATGGAAGAGATGGAGTTCGAGCGCTTCCTGCAGCCGCTGAGAGAAGCTCTGCAAGGTGTGTCAGCTAGGGCGCCCATATACACTTTTACCCTCATATGCTTGCGTTTACACTGAAACAGAGCCACTTACACCTCATACATTTTCACTTACTATTAATTTCATACAGCTGAATATTTACTAAAGCGATTTAGGTGAAGTACCTTGCTTACAAGGCAAAGCCCTAACAATTACACTACTGGATCAGCTACCAATTAATCAGTCAACCAACTGAGCAGTCATGACAACAGTCATTCACTCAGTGAAGTGTGTTTATTGTCCCAGCAAGCAGTTTGTTTTGCACACAAAAAAGAGAAAGAGAAACTTAGTAATACCATAAACATGAGCTTAAAAAACAATAAATTCATATGTTGGTGCAAGTATTTATATTGATGGGAGTGTGTTAGATTCAGAAGCTGTTTTAGGATCAGTTTAGGCTCTTATGGAAGGTTAGTATACGATAAAGGAAACCTGATTCTGGGTCAGCATGCCAACTGAGGTCTGTTTTGTCTTTGTTCTGCGCAGCGTATAAGACTGGGCAGAAGGGGAAGAAGGAAGCAACTGAGCAGAAACGAAAGGACAAAGAGAAGAAGGCCGACCTGGAGGAGAACGACAAGAGCCAGGAGGAGGATGAGGAAGAGGAGCATATGGAGGAAGAGCAGGAAGGAGAGAACGAGGAAGAGGAGGTGGAGAACTGAGGACGGGGGGGCCCCCATGCTAATGTTTTGACATACCTTTAGCAAAGACTGACCTTAAAAGTGTAGACCCCCCTTTTTTTTTTTTTTTTCTCTACCAGTGACGCAAGAGCACTGTCAGTAACCTACCCTAACTAACCAATCAGTGTGCATCATTGCTAGGGAGGGAATATTCTATTGGTTGGATCAGGGTGAGTTGATGGACTCCACCCATTCTCAAAGCCTCAATCTCCTATTCTCTGGTTGTTTTCTGTCTGCCCCCTCATTTATCTTCCATGGCCTGTTTGATGAGCTTATTGGGTATCAAGGCACCCAAGTGACCAATCAGGACCTGCCGTTGTGCACTTCCGCAGGAACCCTGCTTTGTTTCTGGTTCTTCCTTTAGTCCTGAGGTCACAGCTCCAGTCCTGGATGGCCGCAGTGTCTTTAGTAAATTTATTGTCAGTCCTGGAGCAGCACAGTGCCTGCAGGTTTTACACCAGTCCTGAAGGGCTGCAGTGTTTGCAGGTTTAATTCTCGCCCTGGTGACTGCTGTGTCTACAGGTTTAACTCCAGTACTGGAGGGCCACTTTGCATATTTTTGTAATTTTACTTTTCTAGGCAGCTAATGCAGGCCGTAGAAACAAGATGGGTGGACTTTAAAAAAAAAAAAAAAAAAAAAAATGCCTTAAATGAAGCACTTAAGACCTGAAATGCACCCAAAACCAGCATACACACAGCCCCTACCAGACTGGAGCTGCTTACCCAAATTTTAGACTTCAAATAGCATCGCTGTGTTCAGGCAAGAATAAGGACCAAAAGCAGGACCTGGAAAACTGTTACATTTGTTCATAGAGCCGTGGTGCCTTAGAATAGGGGTTACCAGTCCAAGAGCCTGATCACAGTGCTGTTTGATCTCAGGGTGGGTCTTGGAAGAAATAAAAATAATAAAATAAAATTTTTATACCATACTGACACCGTTTTATACCACTGAAATTTAAACCAGCCAGATTTAACACTATCCACATGTAACCTGCACTGTGCGAGTTGGTATCTTGGCCCACCGCACCGTTTTAATTCCATATTTGAGTGTATTTTAGACTACACTTAAGTGAGGGATAGGGTCATGGAAACTGTAGGCATCTCATGAGGCATGTTCTGCTGCAGGGTGGGCTGGTTTGGGAATCACTGCCTTATAAGATCTGGGAAAACATAACGGAAAAATTAGGCATAACCTGAGGTGCGATTCAGGAAATGTTAAATATGCGAGTCCCAGCAAGGAACGGGCACAACTATCAAGCACATCTCTGGTGGAAGGAATTCCAAACTTCTTCGGCTTCTTGGAAACAGCCAGGCAGGATTACCAAGGCAGAGATTTCCAGAAAAAAAGGAAACACACTGCTGGCAACTGGCAGACCAGTTCAAATGGAGGCAAGGGATCTTCTGATGGTGTCAAAGAGTGGGATTTAACGCTGGCCGTCTGTCAGGAATCCACATCTTTAGCTGCTTGGGTCTATGGGAGTTTTCAGGCTTTTCTATCACATACCTCTGATTCACAAGTAGAAAACTTTTTCCCAAAAATGTTCAAACAAGTGATGTTGAGTAAACTTTTTTATAAAATGTTGGAACAAGAAATGACTGCATAACCTTTCATCCATCTCTCCCTCAGTCTCAGATCCTTAGTGCCGCATCATTATTCAGGGAACCAGACCACAAATTTGTACTTGCGTTCCAATGGAGACACATTTGCCCACTTTTGTAATAAATTCTATTTGTAAATATAAAAGTGTTTGTTTCATTCTCTATTATTTTCAGATGTGACATACAAGGCCTTGACTAGTTCACCACTTTCGGAGTGTAGCTGCCAGGGCTGGTTCCCTATTTGCCATGCAGCTGCCTATTCCAAGCAGCTTTGAGCTTTTCATAGTGTCGCCCCCTAGTGTCTGGCAAGAGCCAGTCCATGCAATTCGATATAGAGCTGACCAGGAAGAGAACACCAGCAGCAGCAGATTGGCACACATCATGACATATAAGGTTGAAGGCCACTCCAGACGAAGCAGTTAACTTCTGTAGTCAAGAGAGTAGCCATTGAAAGACCATCTTTTTGCAAACAGCCCACAAGCACTATGCTACCTGAAGAGAACCTTGGGGAAACACTTCACTTGAAGGCTGAACATTTCTGGCTTGTATGGTTACTGGAAGTGCCTAACAAACACAAACCTCAAACTGTGGTTCCAAATGTCCCAAAATATAGCCACATTTGTGTGAACACAGTGAAGTGCAAGAGGGAATGACATCTCAGATTCACACACCTGCAGATATGGGAGACTCCTCCCATTGACTGGGTATTAGACCGAGCATATCCACATACTGGATTTCAGGTACGGACACGCTGGTGTTACAGAGGTCTGTGAACGTCCAGCATGTTTAACAAACCCGGGTTTTCGGCTCCCCAGCAACCATGGAAAAACCAGCACTGCTATAGGCACAGCATAAGGGCACATGCATTCAGTTTGTCCTGCCTGATAAACATTGCCACTATCCAATAGTAGTAGTAATGCATTTTTAATCAATGTCAGATGTTTTGGTTTAATGTTTACATTTGTCTGGGAAAGCACACTCATGGAAGGATCAGGTTGTTGTAACTCTTATGAGGTTAGGCTGATCACAGATCAATGCTCCTGACTTTGTGTCACCTTGAAGTTAAGTCCTTCCATTTATTCAGCACCAAATAAGGTCTTTCCTCTCTGGTACAACCAGAAGTGAAGCAATCTACACTGAACTGGAAAACTGGGTCACATGATCAACTTGGCTACAGAGTAGTTCACTGTACACACTGGTGCAGGCAATTTATAGTGAGGGAAGTTACAGATGAACTCAGATTTGATGTCATACTTAGAACTGAAGACTTTTTTTTTTTTTTGAAAGAGAGGGTGTGCCGTCACATGCATGTTGCGCTGTTGCGATACACCTTGAAAAACATTTCTGATCACCCCTGTGAATGTTGCAGCAGAAATCCTGGGAGTGGTAATCACATTGTCAAGTCTGCTTCTGGAGCAGCACAGCCTAGATCAATCACCCCTCATATTACATTTCAGAAGTCAAACAAGTGAAGCTTTATATGATTAAAAACAGACAAATTTGTTTTTTTTTCCCAGAATTTTTTTATTTTATTTTTTTTTCCTCCTCTTTTGGTCCTTTGGTTTACTCCTGTTAGGGGAAAATAAGGTTTGAATTAGCACAGAGAGGGTTGTGTCAAACTGAGGAATAAATACAAAACACACAGAGCACTGTACTTACAGCAGGGACCTCCACTTTGCCACTGTTGATGTCATCGATGACATCATGGGGGGCACGGCCATCAATGGTGCAGCCCACAGACTGTGCTGTGCCCAGGATCTCCTTCACGGTTCCTGGGAAACAAGCAATTACAGCATGATTTAACTGTGATAATTCCACCAAGGCAAAACTAAATGCTGGTTGCTGGGTTTCAGTCCAGGTTTTCCAGCTCACAGACCAAAGACACTTCTCAATGTCAGCAATGGGAATGCGATATGGAAATTCAGCAGCGGTGTGCTGGTACATGCACAGACATTTCCAACAGCTACACTTGCACAGTTGGCCAATTGGCTGTAAACACCAAGACTGGCTTGTTCCTAGACTTCCATCACAATGTTTCATAAATGGACTTGAGTCTCAGACTCATTCACAAGCTTATCAATAAATATGGATAAAATATCAGATCGGTCATGACAGGTTTAAAAGTCGCAAAAATTGGCGGAAATCCAGAAACTGATACGGATATTACCGTCAAGGATCAGGGGTTCTTACACCCACATCATGGAATGTTCCAGATCTTTCGGCACAGAAATGCCCACGTGTTTTAGGGCAGTCCTGCTTCCTAGAGCTGGGTTGCTCTCAGCCCCCACTGGAGTACACCAGCCACCCAGGCAGGCAGGGGTAGTGGCGGGGGGCTGTGTGTGTGTGTGTGTGTGTGTGTGTGTGTGTGTGTGTGTGTGCATGCGTATGCATCTGCTTAGCCACAGAGTTATCTGTATAGAGATCAGCCTTCAAAAACCAGTTTTATCCACTCCCGATTAGTGTACATTATCCCTCCCAGTCGTCTGCTGCTAGGTTTACGGTTTCCCGGGATACCAGTGGCTTCTCTCACCTGAGAGCTCGCGGGCGATGGAGCGAGGCCTCATCACACGGGCGATGCCGACGATCTCGTCGAAGGACACGCTGCCGCTGTGCTTGACTGCAAACAGAGGGGCGCTGGTTAGCCACACTGCACCGCCATGTTAAACTGCCAGAGACCATGCCATCTTGTCTGCATCATCTCCCTGGTTGTTTACATGTACAAATACCATTTTGCTGGGCATCTTCACATTTCTGTTCAAACACACCATGACAAATTCACACACATCCAAATGCAGTGATAATACAAACATTTGTTCCAGATCTTTCGGCACAGAAATGCCCACGTGTTTTAGGGCAGTCCTGCTTCCTAGAGCTGGGTCGCTCTCAGCCCCCACTGGAGTACACCAGCCACCCAGGCAGGCAGGGGTAGTGGCGGGGGGCTGTGTACGTACGTACGTGTGTGTGTGTGTGTGTGTGTGTGAGCGCAAGCATGTGTGTGTCTAGGGTTGAATCCATGGTCTGCAGTTCCATAAGAACTGTCCTAGCCTCAGTTTACATTTGTTCACTAGCCCTCTTCTACAAAACATTTCTGAAGATTTTTATAATGAATTTTAAAACAAAGCGGGTGAAACAGGAAATGGGAACTCACTGTTCTTGACCTTCTTCCTGTCACGTGGGGGCTCCTTCAGGGCTTTGATGATGAGGGCAGAGGCAGAGGGGACCACCTCAATCTGGGGTGTGGAGGAAACAGCGTGAGCATGTTGGAGGACGCAGCAATGTCTAATGCTGGATAACAGAGACCCTGACTACACTTTACAGTTCTGAGTAAAACGTCACACTCCCGTTTTAACACCACCCATATTAAGGCTCATGTGACAGCAGATGTAGTACAATTTAAAAAACTAAGGGTGACTTTGAATAGGGAGTAATGAGGGTGCAATAAAGGACGAATGTGGTAACTGCACAGTAATTACAGTAATAATACTGTAATAGAGGTCTTACCGCTGCCTGTCTGTTCTGGATGGTCAGCTTCACTGTGATCCTCAGGCCCTTCCAGTCACCGGTTGCCTTTGCAATGTCGTCACCCACTTTCTTGGGAGACTGGAAGTCACAAAAACACAAGATCACACCAGCCCTTCAGAGACAGGGACACTACTTCCAGCTAACCAGCTGTTGGTAAACTTGACCAATCTTCTTGATGAAAAAAAGCCAAACATGTATGGATTCTGCAGTTGTATTAGTATAACTACTTGTGTACATCATGGAATGTTCCAGATCTTTCGGCACAGAAATGCCCACATGTTTTAGGGCAGTCCTGCTTCCTAGAGCTGGGTCGCTCTCAGCCCCCACTGGATTACACCAGCCACCCAGGCAGGCAGGGGTAGTGGCGGGGGGCTCAACACCTCAGAATTATACAGGAAGCAGAACAGAACTCACCAGACCCAGGGGTCCGATTTTGGGGGCCAGGGCGGATGTGGCACCGACCTCTCCTCCTGTGCACCTCATGTACACTGCAGAGGGAAACAGACAGAAAACAGACATGCTTAGACACCAGGGGTCACAGCATATACAAAGGACGAGCTCATAGTTCATCCCAGACACAAGCTCCCACAGTCTATATTACTAGATAACAATCTTGTGGGATATAAGTAGTAGTAACTGACCTTTGGTTTGTCAGCAGAGCACATTCTGAGATATTAGGTCAAATTGTACCGTGCTGGATTGAGGAGTTTACGGTCCACTCAGGACCAGCTGGGTTGCTGATGCACAATAAAATACTGATTGATGATCACCCTCTTGCCATTGAACTACACCAAGACTATTGCAACTACACAGACCACACAATTCCTTACTTTTACCCTTCATAGAAACATGTACATTGTTTAAAAACAAAAATGCTTAAAAACCGCTGCTGCTCACTCTCCCCCATCATCGAATCTGATTTATCACAGACGGCATTCCTGGCATTCTGGCCCTACCGCACCGCACTTTCACTCAGGCCACAGTGACTCCACTGTCCATTACTGGGGGGGTGGGGGGGAGCAGGAGCAGGGGCCAAAGTAACAGGCCTAAATCCATGTGGCAAACTGCCAGCAGTGCTGTATAGGAACAGAGTGCACTGCACCTAGGGTTGGCCATTCAATCAGTCTAGCACAAGAGAGACAAAATTCAGTCATGGGGTGCCAGTGGGTTTTTGATGTTTTTCAGTCGACAGCCAACAGAAATAGAAAATAAACACCTTAGAAACAAGGCGTGTGGACTCTTTAACCAATCAGTGACTGAAATGAAACACCTGCTGAGACACCAAAAAGAGTAGACACTGCAGCCCTTCTGCACTGGATTTTGACAGCTATGAACTAGTTTACCACTGAAAAGCACTGAACTCAACCCTGCTCACAACAGCTGCCACCTCTGACCTGGTAAAGTATACATATTCACTCTGGTAACTTTTCATAAGTGACACCTTATTCAGATATGATCCCTCCTGGTTATTCTCTCTCATACTGTGTAGCACACCTCTGAACACACTATGTCATCAGTGCTTTTATTAAAATGCGATGGTATTTGACTGGAGAAACTGCATCTATTTGCCAATCTGCTTCTCTCCTCCTTGAACATGTAGGACTAATGTAGACCTTAACTGACCAACTTTGAATATACTTTTTCTATATAAGGTCATCTGCAGCAAGGTGCTTAAAAAAACTAATTTGCATGTGTCACATTTTTTTTCACATGTAAAATCCAATCTGATATCTGATGTAGAAAGATGCAAGACTAGTCTAGTGATTCCATAACGACAGGGACAACCTAGATTACTGTTGCTTTGTAGTTCTTGATTGAAATTCATGGAGGCATCCATGTGCAATGAGGAAACCTACTGCTGGATCTAGCACAGCTAGCAACTCTCACCTTGCCAGATGCTCTTGCCATTTGCTTTGAATGAGAGCATCTATCTGAAGACCACATAGGTTGACAATGAAGAAGGCTCCAGAATTGTGTCATTTTAAACAAATGACTTAACCCTTACATACTGTTCATATTTGATGCCTTTATAGTATGGTCCAGGTCAATTTTGACAGGGCCAAAAATTCCCTCATAAGAAGTGTCAGTAACAACTTTTGAACTACAGAACTGTTTAGAATGTATAAATAGCCTATCTGACATTAATACATGGGTATTTTTACTGCTGTAAAATGTCAAAACGGGTCAAATTTGACCCGAACAGTATGTAAGGGTTAAATCCATGCATTTCATGCCTTCCTGTGGTCTTGCAGATATTTAGATTCAATTGGACCCTCAAAACAGCGAGGTTTGATTAGGGTTATTTGATTAGGGAATTAGGGGTTTACCCATTTTATTTGGGGTTATGTTTCTGATCAACCCGAAATGGTACAAGCAAGCCGATGTCCAAATTTAACTTCTACATCTCGAATATAAATCAACATGAAATCCTTTAGAGTGTGGGTATGACCTTCTGCATTAGCTAGAAAGTTAACTTGAACAAACTTAATGGTCAATTTAAATATTACACTGCAATTCTTAATTTGAACGCAGAGTAGCAGTTCTGAAACGGCAGGATTTTTTTAAGCAAGATTCCATGAGCACGTGTTGGCACGGTGCACCATCTATTGCTAGCTAGCTAACTAACTAGTTTTATTTTACATAAATGAAAGAACATTCAGCTTGATGCGTTTGAAATTTCAATACAATAGTCATTAAACATCTTCTGTCCCACTAATCGAGTGACCTGGAATGTATCTGTCTTACCACGATGACTAACATTACCTAGCTAAGCAGTTAGCACGGCGATGTTGTGCTGTAGGTGGTGTGCGCCGCTACACAACGTGGGCAAGTATGAAGTATATGAGCCATCAATCTGTCACTACTATACAACTACTCTCTCAGACTACTGTGTGGCATAACGTCTCTCATCAAGGTAAAATACGAAAATCAACATAACCAGTGCATTAGAACTGAGATGAACTATGAAGTTAGGCTATTTATCGCGTTAAACACACGTTACCCAGCTACATAAGCATGCCGAAGGCCCTGGACAGGCCTCAATATCGTCAACACAAACAATTTTCGAACCAGTTTATCACACGTACCAATTTTGATTTCATTTGGATCACACTTAGGAGGCATGGTGTTGCTGTAGAAGTCGAGCTTAGTTCAGCTTGATAAGTGAGGGTGTCGGATGAACCCGGATTCGGGACGACCGAAAAACTGTTGCACCTTCACCACCGAGCGTGAGAAAGAAAAGGAGGAAGAGACGTATGTCCCGAGGTTTTACCATTTTGAAATATCGCGAGGCTTTGGTAGCCATCTTTGTTGTGGCGTTCTGAAACGTAGTTAACTACAAAATCACCCATACTGTGTGTGGTGTATGTGTTTGGACCCAGTTTTAGCAACGGGATCGTATGATATCGCGGTGTCATGTGTCGAAACAAATCGGAGACAGAGAATGAAATAGCATATTGAAACATCAAAACAAATAAACGTAATGTTTTTAAAGTAAGTGTTTTGTTGTGTACCCATTTAGCAGATAGCTAACTTAAGTAGAAGGCAGAAACCAAGTCAATCTTGATAGCTGAAGATGTGGGTTTTCCATGGTATTGAATCACCTTTTTCCAGGGTTGTCTGACGCTAACTGACAAGGTACGTGATGTTTTCTGGTCTTGGCTAACAGTGATTGGTTTGCTCTAAATGTTAAATGCCAACCAGTCATTTGGTAAGTGAAGTTGAATTTGTGACGGTATCTTTTGGGGACTAATTAATTAGTGTTTTTCTACACTAGTTTGATTGCTAACTATCAAGTTAGCTTGTTGGATAACAACTGTAATATACAATCGAAACGTCGTTGGCGTTTTGGTTGGTGGGCGGGGGTGTTCGCAACATTTCCCGTAAGTCAACCATTTGGTTAACTAGCCCGGGTACTCGTGGTATGTTCATGGTACCCATTCCATTTTCTGGAAAGCTGAAATGGCAAGGGACGTTATGCCTAGATCACTCGAGAGCGACACATACAGGGAACTAATGTCGGAATAGTAAAGGAAATAGTTGTTTTGTTTGTAGGTAGTAAGTCTTACAGTGTCTAGCGCATTATATATTTTTTGTAAATGTTTACGCATGGCACTTAGTGCCTATAAAATAATTCAGTGGAACAAAGTAACAAGCAAAAAACCTGGATCTGTTATGTGTCATAAGTAAGAAACTATACAGTGAAAAACGAGCAAGCTGTATATATCATGACATTTAATGGAAACTCTCATTTCAAATTTTCAAATTTGAGATGGCTTGGGCATGGACAGGAACTGGTGGTAATCAGGAACTGGAGCTGGAAAATCATGTGTTTTCACGCCAATAGCTATGGTATAAATAGAGATCCATGAAACAGAGGGTGTTCAAATATTTGCCAAAGGTTTGTAAACTTTAGGTTAGACGAATTGGAGATGCAGTCAATAGATAATCATCTGTTGCCAGAAGAGATAGGTACCTGGTCATGAGTACTTGAACGTGACCTTATAACAGTCTTTCCATACACATCATGGGGTGTTTAACGACCATGGTGACCAAGCCCAGCCCTGCTAAGTGTCAGTACTAACCAAGCCCAGCCCTATTAAGTGTCAGTATTAACTAAGCCTCGTCCTGCTTAGTTACAGTACTGAGCAAAGCCCTGCCTATCCTCAGCTGCTTGGCATGTGAAGGCATGTCAGCTTGGCATGTCTGCAGGCTCCATTAGAAGGACGAACAATGCATTTTAAAACAGAAGCCACCTGTGTGTAATCAAGCTTTCTCCCAAACAATTAGGAGATTATGTAATGAAGAAAGTTAGTGATGAACTTCTCTCGTTCTGTGTCTGTTTCTCAAATTCAGATGCTCTTTCTCTTACTCCTGTCCCTCCTTCCCTTCCTTATGCAGTACTTTGCAGAACACACAAGCTCCTCCAGCAGTGACCTTCACCAGCTTTACCACAACAACTCCTTGGAGCCAAGGCCTGCTGAACCAGGTGGGTGGAGTGTGGGGGCAAAAGACGGGAAGAGGAAGAGGGATTAAGGAAGAATAAGTGGAAGAGGTATTCAGCAACCGGAAGTGGGAGCTGGGACCAGCATGCCTCTTTTCTTCAAGAAAAGAAAGCCGAGCGATGACTCAAAGAAGCGGCTGGAGTATCAGCTGTGCCTGGTGAGACCCTGCCCATGACCACACCCATGGTGGCCCCTTCCACAGGCTGCTTAGTGGGGCTCATGTCTGTGTGTATAAACCCTATCCCTGAATTTCGATATTGCTAAAGACAGCAAGAATAAAAAATAATGTATTTCACTCAAACAAACACATACTTATCTCTTCTTTTCTTTTCTTAAAAGTAAAAAAATGTTAATTATTCTTATTGACAAGTGTAATATTTTCATTATTGTAAACTTAGTGAGTTACTCTGAATAAGCGCTTATGGTACCTGGTTAAAATGAAAATCCTGAAAATAAAGTGTTCATTCTACAAGTAAACAAAAGAAATAATCATATAAAACAAAATAATGACATCAATAACAGCTGTGATATGAATAATAGTAATAACTAAGATTCAGATGAAACAAAAACCTTAGCCATGTTCCCTGACACACACACACAGCCTTTATGAAGCTGCGTCAGAACCTGAGCGGTGATGTCACTTCCTCTCACACTTTCCTCTTCCTCTCTCTTTTCTCCTGCTACTTCTTCAGTCCAAGGAGGCCGGCGCGGATGACATCCTGGACATCTCAGGCTGTGAGCTCACAGAGGTGAGGTGGCACAGACAGTGTAATACAAGGTCAAATGCAGGTCCAAGAAAAGCTCAGAGCCGGTCAAAGAAATGATTGTTTTGAGTGCAGAGACCTGATGCCAGTGCTTAATCAGCCACTGGCCTGTGTGGTGTGTGTTTGTCTTCCAGGTTCCCGCTACTGCCTTCTCCATATGCAAAGTGCTGCAGAAGAAGGTGAGTCACTGAAGGGGAAAGTGAGGGAGACACCTGTATGGGGATCTAGGCAAACTAAATTCACATCTATCCATCGCTCATCTGTCTGAAAGCTGTCACACCTGACACATAAATGATGAACTGTGAGAGATCTGAAACCCAGCTGTTGCTTAATGTAGTGCCTTGAGTTGTTTTTCAGTGTGTATCCACATACAGTGACAGTCAACTTTATTTAATATGCCTACCTAATGGTCATTGATTTCTTAATAAATGTTTTTTTTCCAACAATACATCCACTCACACACACACACACACTCACCCATGTGCACACGTGCACATACACAAACACACACACACACACACTCACTCACCCATGTGCACACGTGCACATACACACACACACACACTCACTCACCCATGTACACACACACACACACACCCACACACACTCACTCATCCATGTACACACTCACACACACACACACACACACACACACACACACACTCACTCACCCATGTGCACACGTGCACATACACAAACACACACACACACACACACACTCACTCACCCATGTGCACACGTGCACATACACACACACACACACACACACACACACACTCTCACTCACAGGTTTTCATTCTCCATGGGAATGATCTGAAGTCTCTTGTGCCTAAAGGATGCAGCATGGCCTCCCTGGCCACGCTTAAGGTCAGTGAGAAAAGAGCCACATTCTAGCCATGCCCACTCCCCACCTTATGCCCCGCCTCCTTCCCGTCTCCTCGGTGACCGGTCAGCAGGGTTCTGGAATGTTTTACGGAACCAACACGTGACTGTGGTATTTAGATGACAAGTGGACTACGCTTTGTGTAGAGTGATGTGGAGTGCTGTTATCACCAGTTGCAGAGGCTTAATTTGCTGTTGCTGGTGTAGCTGATGATGGTCTGGGGTGAGTGCAGATCACAAGGGATCTCGGTTGCTGCGGAAACGTATATTACTCTGCTGAAGACTCCCTCTCTGTCTCCCTCTCTCTCTCTCTCTCTCTCTCTCTCTCTCTCTCTCTCCTCTCTCTCACAAAACCTTGAGTCGTAAGATGACATATAGCTCAGAATGTTTATGAAGTAAAATAGGCAATCAACAATACGGGCATTCATGAAACATTGAATTAATAAACTTTGCGCATTAAAACGTGAGTAGAATGAATTGAATAACTGAGTACAATCCATTGTAAATTATGGATAATTGACCAAAATTATGAATTATTAATATGCAACCTTTCAATAAGATCAGATAGAACAGAGTGTTTCAACAAACTTTTCATTCACAGTAATTAAAAGCAACACACAAACAGGATGTGAAATGGAGAAAAAGTAAATTCATGCTTTATTTGTGTGTTTTTAACATAGTAATGCTTTCCCTCTCCCCCTTTCTATTTTTAAAATTCTTTTTCTCTCTTTCCATCCCCCTCTTTTTGGGGCCACAGGTTTTAGATATCCACGAGAACAAGCTGTCTTCACTACCCGATGACATTGGCCAGCTCAAGTCCCTGCAGGTCGAAAGCAAGCCTTTACTCTCTGAGCAACAAAAGTACTTAATTAAAAATACTTCTGGGAGATACAGCTTGTCTCTGTCATCATGTAGGTGCTGAACGCTGAAAAGAACCACATAAAAGTCCTTCCAGACTCCATCGGAGACCTGCGCCTTCTGCAGACCCTGAATTTGAAGGGTAAGTTTGTATGGAGGCACAGACTGTCTCAGCTGTCACACACAGGCTTAGCATTGTGACGGGCCATATTTAGTCAGGGGTGTGTTTCCCCCCCTTATCCTCTAAACGGCACAGTATCACACAAATAGGAGCACCTCTACACATGTTTTTATTATCGAAGATTACATTTTCTAAATCACGGGCTAAATTTTAGTGCTGTAGAGAAAAATCCATATATTGCCTGGACTAAATTTGATCTTGATCATCTTCCCAGATGTAGAGAGAGAAATATTTGTAAAATAAAAAATGGCTAAAAACTGACATTTCTCCCCCTCTTTCCCTTGTGTAGAGCAGAATAATTGTGCTCTGTCTGTGGGGTAAATGGAAGTTGAGCTGGAGTGTAGCATGCTGCGTAGATAACCCTGTCTGCGCTGCAGCAGGCTAATGACTTTTACATTGAATTAGCGTCTGCAGCCAGAGAGGCAGCCCGTTACATTAAGCAGATTGATCTCCGTCCTTCAGAACGGGAAGTCAGACCAGCCCTCTGACTCACTGCAGCTGCAGTAGTTACAGTCTTAATGCAGTGTGCTGAATCCCTCTATAGCTGGCTTATATTTATGATACTGCATACTGCCAGGAACTGGAGTAATACTGACCTGGACATACACAATGGAAATTATTTTGTCATTTTAATTGTGTGCAACAAATTCATGTAAATTAAATAACCCTAAAATACCTACTGCAAATGAGTTTAAAAAAAAAGTAAAATGTGATGCAGATTGTAAGTGAACTATAGGTGAACGTGCCTTCAGACTGGTTCCAGGGAAAGAGGAGGAAAGGGTGTACTGCGCCAGTCTGGTTCTAGCTCTGTAACAGGAAATGGGGCATAATGAGCCCGCAGTGAAACATGAGGCGTGTTGTTGTAGGTAATGCTCTCAGCCAGCTGTCGTCCTCGCTGGGTCATCTGAGCAGCCTACGCACACTGGATCTGAGTGAGAACCATGTGACAGAGCTCCCTACTGCCCTCGCCAACATCCGCACACTGGAGGTGAGTGTGGGGGGTGTGGCCTACAAGAGGGAGGGGCTTGCTGGAATGGGTGTGGCTCTGGAAAGGGAGGGGCTTGGGGAAGGGTAAAAGGCTAAGGAAGACTGAGGGGGCATAGGAGCTGGAAAATGGCAATGAATGACTTGCTAATATATATTCCACATAATTTTAGCAACACAATAATATTAATAATATGTTATGCTTCACTGTTAGTCATATGTCTTTGCTGTACATACCCCCAGCTATTACTACTGCTTCTAACAGTGTGCATGTGCATATTTGTGTGTGTGTGTGTGTGTCAGTGTCTGACTCTAGATGCTGCGCAGATGTCCTTCCCTCCCGCCTCAGTGTGCAGTGGGGGCACTGAGGTCATTCAGCGCTTCCTGTGCTCAGGTGAGAATAACAACAGGAGAAGCTCATCGATTTCCCCTTAGTACTGATGCACTAACCTTGACCCCTGACCCCTGACCCCTGCCCTGTGTGTGTGTGTGTGTGTGTGTGTGTGTTTGTACAGAGCTGGGCATAGAATACTGCCCTCCCTCTCAGTACCTGCTGCCAGTTCTGGAGAGCGACGGCTGTGTGGAGAATCAGGACTGCATCGATGGAGAAGCTGTCGCCTGGCAGGTACGCAGTCCAGTCCTCCTGCCTGCCTGCCTGTCTGTCTGCCCATTATCCACTCTGCTCTGTCTGTCTGTTCTCAAATGAGCAGTGTTGGCAAGATACAGGTAAACCTGATCTTTATTCTCATTGCAGAGTAAATTCCAGGATTATGAAAAGAGAAAGGTAAGAAATCTGGATTTTCCCTGGTAGTGTTACTCAGATGATGTGTGTTTTCTGCTTGGTGTATGATTGTCATTGTTTGGTGTTTAGTTTGTGCTTATTTGGTGTTAAGGTGTTGCACAGTGTTTGGTTGAGGTAGAGGTGTTTGGTTGGGTTTAATCAGTGTTTAGTATGTGTGCAGTGTTTGATTGGTGTTTGGTGTTAAGAATTTGCTCAGTAGGTATGTAGGAGTTTGTGTGGTGTTGATTGGTGTTTGGGTGATGTTTAGGTTATGTGGAGGTGTTGCTGGGGGTGTCAGTTGGCCTGAGTGCCCATTTCTCCCTGCAGGAGCAGAAGCATCAGGAGAAGTTGGAGTTTGAGCGCCGCCTAGAGGAGGAGCAGAGAGAGCACACTCAGCTGTTTCTGCTAAACAGCTCACGCAAAGAGGACATCCTCCAGTCTGTTAAACAGGTATAACCAGGAATAACCACACAGTCTGTTATGTATATAAACCTGTCTCTTCTGTCCAGCATCCTGTCCAGCAAACATGTGTTCCTAGTGATGCTGCTGTTCAGATAGTAAATAGGTTGACTTGCTGATTCAATTTAGCCATCTTTCTGAGTGAGATATGTGACTGTGATTGGCTGGTGAAAAACTTGTGATTGATCGGCTGTCTTAGAGAGGGTGTGACTGTGATTGGCTGTTTCAGAGAGGGGTGTGACTATGATTGGCTATCTCAGAGAGGGGTATGACTATGATTGGCTGTTTCCGAAAGGGCGTGACTGTGATTGGCTGTCTCAGAGAGGGTTTGACTGTGATTAGCTGTCTCAAAGAGGGCGTGACTCAGTTTGGCTGTCTATGAGAAGGTGTGACTGTGATTGGCTGTCTCAGATAGGGTGTGACTGTGATTGGCTGTCTCCCACAGGAGCAGGAGAGGTTGGAGCAGGGAGTGTCACAGCAGCAGAGGGCGCTAGATGCAGAGAGAAGGCGGGTGCTGGGGCAGGTCCGAATGGCAGAGACCAGCATCAGCGGCCGGATATCCTGCCTCCTACTGGAAAACAAGAGGTGTGTTCGTGTGTGAGAGAGAGAGACAGAGGGAGAGAATGGGCTGGAACTGAGTGTGTGTGTGTGTGTGTGTGTGTGTGTGTGTTTAAGTCAATGTTAATGGTGCATCTGAATGCATCTCAAATTAGTTAGGGCTGGACAGTACCTTTATTTTTCAGCATACTGAGTCATATAATGGTCTGGATTTATACTAATTTTAAAAATAATAACTACATTTCTGTAGCAGTTTATGGGTTATAACTGAGTGAAAATAATAAATATTATATATCGTATTCCCTCACCCTAATCTGAGTGTCATATGCTTCTGTGTTTCAGACAGAGGAAGAGCACTGAGTTTCTGCAGGCGCTGGAGGAAGATCGGTTAGTGACCAATCACAGTTTCTCTCTGGAGACCACTGCAGTCCCAGCCAATCACAGGATCTCCTTGGAGCCTGCTGTGGTCTCAGCCAAGTGGAGAGCACAACAGTCTCAACCAATCACAAAGTCTCTCTGGAATACACTTGGCAACTCACAGCATTTCTGTGATTGCAGTGAAGTACAGCATGCCTCTGTGATTGGTGGAGACTGCTTTGTTTCCATAAGCCAATTACTACATTTCTCTGTAGCCACTCTCATTGATTGGTCAGTATGCTCGATGGGTGGGTCTAACGGCAGCATCTCTGATCTACAGGATACGGATGGAGCAACTGACTGCTGTTACACAGGAAGAAGCTGACTCACTACGGAAGCGGGAAGTAGCAGGTCAGTCGTCACATCCCCATGGTCCCTCAGAGTTTGTCAATGAGCAGATGCAACAGACCTGGAGCCCCTTGTAACCGTTCTTTAGGTGTCTGTATGTCCATCACATTTGGGGGAGGTGTTTCAAAAAGAAACTGCTGTAAAGTAAAATGTCAATGAACCTCAAAAACATGCACTGCCATTTCTGTCACACTCTGTATTCTTATTACTTTGTTCCCTCCCATCTGTGCTCCGGAAGATGCTCTCTGAAAGTTACTCTTCTCTCTCTCTGTATCTCTCTCTTCGTGGAAGCGACGCAGAAGATATCATCTGAATGTTAGTCTTCTCTCTGTCTCTCTGTCTGTCTCTCTCTCCCTCCATAGCGGCGATGCAGAAGATGTTGTCTGAAAGTTACTCCATGCGCATACTGCAGGAGGCCTGTGAGACCCGCAGACAGAGCCTGGTGAACGAGACCTGTCGCAGGTACTGGCCTTAACCCAGCGCTAACCCAGTCCAACCCAACCACAGCACTGACCCCAAACCTGCTGCAGGTTCTGCAACATAAACCCAACCCAACCCAACCTCAGCTGAAGCTTACCTGCTGCACTAACCCAAATACTCTGGTGTTTAAGCTGGTAACATGTGGCCTGTATCTCTCTCTCTCTCTGTCTCTTTGGTGAAAGTATGGAGAGTCTGGAGAAGAAGTTTGACCAGGTGCTGTCATTGCAGCAGCTTGATAAATCCAAAGCCATCACCCATATCCTGCAAGAGGTAAAACACACACGCATATCTTTATGTTAGTGTATTTGCAACCCCCTGTGGCCACACACGGCACAGCACAGGTGTGTTGCCACCATACTGCAGTTTTCATTTTAGCAGCCCTTGGCTGATAAGACACCTGCATGTGTGTGTGGAACAGTGCTTAGTGCTGCTCTGTGATGACTCAGCTCTCTGTCGCCCCCCACAGGAGGAAATGCAGAAAGCGGCCTTCGAGGCCCTGCAGCTTCAGAGGGATAGCATGCACGGATTCATCCGCCAGCAGGTGGGTCCCGAACCCTACACATCCTGTGCCGCTAGGACACAGGGTCGCAACCCCCACCTCTGTTACCGTTCCACCACAAGACAGTGTCCATTACCCACGTGGTGGGGGCTGGGTTGAGAATTTTAACGTTCACCAAAAATCAATGTACATTTCTTCATTAGCAAATCTGCAAACGTCTACACCTGAAAACTGTGGGAGTCTATGGTCCCAGTAACATCCTCTTGGGTCACTCTCTGTTATATTTTGCTGAGCCTCGATTTTAGGTGAACCATAACTGACAAAGGGTGAAATCCCTGAGTGACTTGGGTGTTGACAGTCGTATGTTACTGTGCCAGTGTTGCCATGGCAGTGGCTGTAATGCATGGCTCAGGTAGAGCCAAAGTACACAGACCATGCTCATCCACCCGCCTCCACCAGGGGGCAGCATCCTCAGCACCTTCAGCCATCATTCGCCGTTTTCTTTCCAAGTGCAGTTTTACCTTTTTTTGGTTGTTTTTTTTTTAATTACGCTGTCTCAGCCAATCCCTGCAGCTTCCTATATTTCTCTCATCCAATTAGCTTTTGTATGAACAAGAGAAAGAACTTCAAGCGAGAGACTCAATTGTCATGCCGCCTCCCATTCCCCTGAATCCTTCTGTCTTGGGATCTGGTGATAGCACTCTACTGCCATCTGGTGGTGGTAGTTAGATCAATCTGTAATATTTTGGTTACAAAATACATTGCAGGTTTGACTAAGATTGTCTGAGCTTAAATTATAAACAAATGTGTTTGTGCTAGTGAAAATGTGTATATACTGTTTAACATGATTAAAACTCAACTCCAAATTAAGAGACAATGCTCCTTGCATACAAAAACACCTGTTAAGCCAGCAAATGTTATCCCTGTAGGTCTTTGAGAGAGGCCATCTTTGCCCCTTCAACGGGGTTAGAAAAGCTGTGTATATTCCAAGATCCTCCAGGTGTAACTCGGAGCTGTGGCATGGATTCCACGTCTCTTTCTCTGCCCTTTCTTTGTGTTATGTCAGCGTACTACTGTCTCTGTTGGGGGCTGGTCTGTGGTGGTTGACACATGGTTCCTCTTATCTCCATGTCTCTAGATTAGGCTAATAGAAGCTGAGTTAAAGCAACTGACTAGGCTGGAGGTAAAGAGGAGGGATCTGGACGCTGAGAATTTACAGGTACGTTCTCGCAGTGGGCGGGGCCCACGCCGACCAATGACAGCCTGACTCTTTGGATGGACAAGGGCGGGGCCTGACTGCTGGCTCTGCATGACTGATTGTATTAGAAGTGGAGAGGATACAGAGCAGAGGCTTCAGTGTAGAGTGGTGGTTCTTTTTCAGATCAGCTTCGGTGCTGGAGGGCTGCAGTATACGAGGCTTTCTGTTTTCAGCTGAAATTGCAAAACCAGCTCAAGAAAAACAAGAAGCCAGGTGGAACGCGTAAACTGTTTTAATTATTCATCAAATGCCGAATAACACAAAAAGCAGTGTATACTGCAGTCTTCCTGAACTTGAAAAGCACTGATGCAAACCCCATTAGGCCACATCGGGTTTCACAGGGAACTATTAATAAGCCGAAAAGTGTATAATAAATCCTTACAGTTATACTGGATTACATGAGTGCAGGGCTTTTCATGAGCCCACAATGCCATCCTGTAAAGGGGAGAAGCTCGAACACCACCAATGTTAAGCTGCCACCTGGGTGAAGCCATTTTGTACCAGAATGCTCAGCACACACCAGCTGAGGGAGAGTTGCAGACCCGCTGAAACTGGGCGAAGGTTAGGCTGCGGGGACTTTGTAATTTGGCCACCATGCTGGGGAACTGGGCAAGCTATGTCAGGGGTGCTTTAATGGCCTATCTGTACCGCAGGATTTATGGCCACCTGTACACACGTCATATGCAGTAATGGTGGATTACTGGCCCCTGTGAGCGTCATTGTAGTAGTGGATGTTGTGTTAGACACACCGCATACAAACATTTAAGGATGGTTTCTACTTTCTAGGCCCTGCCCCCTCCCCCCCCTCCATGCCCTCCCGTCCCCTCCTCTGCCCGCCCCTCTCCTGTCAGTGCTCCTCTCTGCCCCGCCCATAGCTGAGGTTGTTTTGCTTTCGTTCTTTGGCTTCTCTCACTCCCTTCATCACACTCGTCCATTACGGGAACGCTCCTCTGAAAACTTTGCCATTCCATCGGGGGGGCACCACACAGGCAGGGAGGGAGGAAGAGAAAGCCTGAAACACACACAAACTACACCCGCTTCATACACAAGTACACACACTGTCACTTCACACATGCACACACTCTCACTTTTTCCCCTCTTTCTCTGTCTCACACACACATATGCACTCTCACATTGACATGCTTACATGCACGCATGCACTCACACATTCACGCACACACACATAGACACACACACAAATACAGTGGAACATGGTTCATGTTCATGCACTTACATACACTCAATTTTACATTTGCATTCAGACACACACAACCGCTCTCTCTTACACACACTTGAAACCATTAGCATAAACATGGCAAGATAAGGAAATTGTTTAACATGTACTTGTGTGTGTGTGTGTGTGTGTGTGTGTGTGTGTGGGGTGTATATGGTGTGTGTGTCTGTGGTGTGTGTGCTGTGGGTGTGTGTGGCACAGGAGGTACTCTCTGACCAGCGCGTGGCCCTTACTGACCTGCTGCAGCAGCTGCTGAAACAGAAAGACCAGAGGGAGACTGAGCTTCGGCATGTCCTGGTGAGTAATGAGGCCAGGGGCGGAGTCAGGGTGGGGTTAGGGCGGAGTCAGTGCAGGGTTAGGGCGGAGTCAGGGCTGACAGGGAGTACCCTAGCAGCTTCCTCCTCTGTCCAGAGACCTGTGCATGGGTTTGGAGTTGGGAGTTTGGTTGGCCCTTATTGACACTGTGTATGTGTGTATCAGACGGAGATGGAACTGAAGAGCGACTCCACCCAGCAGAATTACTGGATGATTCAGTACCAGAGACTCCTGGACTCCAAACCACTGTCCCTACGCATGCAGGTAAGCCCTGCCTCACACAGCTTACTGTGTGTGTGTGTGTGTGTGTGTGTGTGTGTGTGTGTGTGTGTGGTGTGGAGTCTGTATAAGCTTTGTGCTTCTCTTCAGGTGGCCAAAGTTGGTAGGGCTTGGTGACCCTCCTGTGTAAACTCTGTAAGCTCTGTGTTAACTGTGTTTCTCTGCAGGAGGCTGGAGTAGAGCAGGGCTTGGTGACCCTCCTGTGTAAACTCTGTGTAAGCTCTGTGTTAACTGTGTTTCTCTGCAGGAGGCTGGAGTAGAGCAGGGCTTGGTGACCCTCCTGTGTAAACTCTCCGCTCAGCACTACCTGCCTGTGATCGCTCACCACCACATTACCACTGAAGCACTGTGTCACATGACCACTGGTGACCTCAGCAAGGTGAGTGTGTATTGTGTGTGTGTGTGTGTGCGTGTGTGCATGCGTGCATGTGTGGTATGAGTGTGTGTAAGTGTGTGTGTGTGATATGGGTGTCTCTCCTGCTCCATGGGATGCTGTCTCTCTGCTTGCAGCTGGGAATTTGTGAGGTGGGGATACAGAAAGCTCTGCTCAAGTGGGCGAAGGAGAGAATCAGCTCACCTGCTAAAGGTAGGGAGGCACAGAGCACCCCGCTCCACCCGCTAACACAGCCAGACAGGGGGAGTGGGGAGGCACAGGCACCCTGCTCCACCCGCTAACACAGCCAGACAGGGGGAGTGGGGAGGCACAGAGCACCCCGCTCCACCCGCTAACACAGCCAGACAGGGGGAGTGGGGAGGCACAGAGCACCCTGCTCCACCCGCTATCATAGCCAGACAGGGGGAGTGGGGAGGCACAGAGCACCCTGCTCCACCCGCTAACACAGCCAGACAGGGGGAGTGGGGAGGCACAGAGCACCCTGCTCCACCCGCTAACACAGCCAGACAGGGGGAGTGGGGAGGCACAGAGCACCCTGCTCCACCCGCTAACACCGCCAGACAGGGGGTGGGGAGGCACAGAGCACCCTGCTCCACCCGCTAACACAGCCAGACAGGGGGAGTGGGGAGGCACAGAGCACCCTGCTCCACCCGCTAACACAGCCAGACAGGGGGAGTGGGGAGGCACAGAGCACCCTGCTCCACCCGCTAACACAGCCAGACAAGGGGACAGAGACAGACAGGTCGTCCATTTACTAACAAACTGTCATAATCGTGAGAAGGGCATCCACACTTTCACCAGTTTGGACACCACTGATTCACTTACCTGTACTTTCATCAATTACAAATGTAATACCTTTCTGAAGGAACTGCTAGCCATAGAGTATGATGAAAGAATTAAAACACTGGTTTTTCTGTACAAGTCTGGGGGATGTGAATATGGGACATTTATTCCTAAGGTATACATCGCTGTTTGTGTTCATTTCTCATATGGCGTAATAAGGTAAATCGTTGCTCAAGCCTTTAATGGTGTCCATGAAGGGATAGCTTCTTATAGTAAGGGGGCTCTATTGTGGCTGGAGGAAAGTATAGATGAGGGACTCCAGGACAGGGTGTGAGAGACGGGCAGAGGTCCAGTTGTTCTGAGGCGCTTTGTCATGTCCACAGGTGCCTGTAAGGTCATGCCACAGGAAGAGGAAGAGGAAGCGGCCGCGGCGCTCCCCAGCGCCCCAGCCATGACCCCCAGCCCTCCCGTCTCCCCCGCCCTCTCTCTGCCCCCCAGCACCCCGAGCCCCGACGACACCCCCGGAGCCTCCGAGTGTGTGGTGTGCATGGAGAAGGAGGTAAAGCAGCCCCCACCTACACAACTCACACATGCAAACACACACACACACACACACATATACACAACACACACGCCTACCTCCCACATACTGTATGACTGCTGCCAGTTTTGCACACAGTAGTTAGGGCAGGGGTAAGGAGCACTGGTCCTAGAGAGCTGTTAAATTTTGCAGGCTTTTGCTCTGCCCAGCACCTGATTCAGCTAGTCAGCAGTTCATTTGGGTGAGAGTGCCTGCCTGCTAAATGTCCTGCCATGAAAGGTCTGATCAACCATTTAAAGAGGTCTCACCTTGTGCCCCCCCCCCCCCCCATCTCTCTATTTCTGCAGCCACATGTGATATTCCTGCCCTGTGGACACGTCTGCTGCTGCCAGCTGTGCAGCGATGCCCTGCAGACCTGCCCTCTCTGCCGCAGCGACATCACCCAGCGCGTGCGCCTCTACCGCAACTAGCACCTTCAACGGGCGCCCCCCACCACCCCCAATCTGTCCCTCTCTCCATCTATCTGATCATTCCATTCCTCCACCTCTGCCATCCACCCCCTCTCCACCGTGCCCATTCCCCTGTCTGTCTCTCCCCCTGGCCCAGGCACACATAGTAATGGGTGAAAGCCCACCACAGCCTCTAATCCTGTGGCATCTCCAAGCCCTCGTTAACCTCGTTAGATGCCCATTAACTTCACTAAAATGGTTAACCAAGACGTAACAAGCTTTCTCCTGATGCAGTGTAAGTTTCCCTGCAGGTGAGCAGGTGTTCAGCCACCTTCACAGGTCCTCATTGAGCATCGCCTTAACTGTGGCTAGGGTCAGCTTCTAATCTTCTCATCCTGTTGGCGGGTTAGAGAGTTGAGGGCGTATCAGGTCTGCAGGATTTCAGGTTCTGAAACAGGTGGGGCCGCTCCGCGCCTAAAATATCCTCCAGTGCCATGGCAACCCAAAAGGGCTCTCCCATTGTCCCACCAGAACATGCATGCCAGTCCTGCCCCCCTCCTGTTTGAGCAGCACCTCTCTATGACACCCCAGTACTAATCATGTGTAACCAACGTCCTGCGTGAACACGTAATCAAAGGTGCGTTTCCAACGCCCTTCCTGAATGCAGCCTTCTTCCACTCAAGTGTCAAGTGTACTTACAGATATTTATATTGCCTGCATGCCTGAGAGAGTGCTCCTTCTGTACTGTAACCATGAAACAGACTAACACAACTCTGAACAGCTAACTTCTCAATATGTACATGACTGTTGGCTTCCGGCTGCAGCAGTGTTTTTTTTTTTTTGAGGTTTTAGTTTTTTAAAAATCAGTCGACTTCTGTTTTAGTGTGCTGTCTTGTAGTGATGAGAGGAAAGAGCTCTGTGAAGCCCAGTAATGTGGGTGGAGCCATCGAGCCGTCAGTCACTGACGTGTGAGCCAGTAGTTCGCCACTGTCCACAGCTGAACTCTGTGATTGGTTCAATCACGGCAGCCACTGGGAAACCCCCTCTTCTCATGGTGCAAGCTGTGGCAGGGTGGGCATCTCCAGGCCGAGGGGGCCAGGGTACATGCAGGTATTTGTGTCTGTCTCAGTTAGCTGATTAGCTGTATACAGCAACACCTGTGCACTGATAGATTAGGCCATGGCAAAATGCAAAATGTGAAGACACGGGAACGGTCTTCTTTTGTTTTTATTAGTATGTCCAGAAGCTTAGCTGAACTGTCAGATCATGTAACTCATAACTGTATCAGCTAAACTAAGAGCAGAAGTTGCTGTGAAAATCCAGAGACGATTAGGCCAGGGGGTCTTCAGTACCTGCAGGCCAGCCTGTCCCAGCCGTGCTGTTGTGTGCTGGTCTAAAGCTGCCTGTAAGACCGGCTCAGATCACTCACCCCAACCCACAACAGCGTGACCTCTGATTATGTAGAGAACTCCTGCCGTCCCTCACCCATCGTTTGCTTGCTCACCTCTCACCTGTGTTTTTCGGTGCCTAATGTATAAAATCACTGCTAAAAATGTGTCTTAGCCATTGTGGGCTGCGTCTGAGGCGGTCCACATACTCACACTCAAACAGCAGAGCGGCTGCTTGTTCGACACACTGCCAAATAGATAGCATCTTTGAAGAGGGAAGCATGCTGTAACATCCTCGTAACATAATGCAGGATATAATCACATATCATGGTTTTAGTATTTTTTAAATCTCGCTGATTTGTTCTTTTGCACCTCTCTGTCTCGCTCTCCACCCACATCCTACTTCCATATATGGCTGTCTCTGAGCCCCATATGTGAGGAATATATCTTGAGTGTATGTGTAAAAATATGTATAAACATATATTAAATGTTTAAGTGTATATTACTACTTCAGTTTTTTCAGCTTGTTATGGAAAGCATCTTTCAGTATGTTTCAGTATGTAATTATACTGTGTGTATGCATATATGTATTTCAAACAGTAAATGTATGAGAGTGATTGGTACTCATGTTGAATGTAGGGATATGCTTTCATGTCCACTATATGTACGTCTGTAGCTTTCTCCTGTCTTAACATGTGTGCAAGCACCATCCCTAACCTTACATTTCAAATGCAAAGAATTTAACATGTCACACCCTTCAATCTTAGCAATAGCACTTGTGACTATCACTACTTTCCCAATCTGGCAACCCTCAGAACAGTGTTGCCAGATGCTTATGATCCCCCTCATATTTTTCTCAAAAACTATCATCTTCATCTGAAAAAAGGGGAAAAAAACCAAGCCTCCCTAAATTGATACCGGTTTACGGTTAATCTTCCTCTTGAGCTTCTCCCAGTGGAGCAAGGATATCTCTAAATTCCCAAATCTGCTAGTAATCTAGTCTGAGCACTTTCGTGTCCATGGTAATTCTTCTGGATACTTGCTCTTGACTGTTTTGGTTTTATATTTTTTTTTTTATGATCAATGAGCTATTCCATCTTTTTAATATTATATATCATGACTAAATGCATAGCTATAGCCAAGCTATAAAATTACACCGTTATCTGATGGTGTGTGAGCTTTACTAAAATCAGCAAATTTGTTTGGATCTTCATTTTCTTTTTTAACAATCTCTTAAGTTTTTTTTTTTTTTTTTTTTTAAATCTTTTGGTCTTTTAAATGAGACTCTAAACCCTGAGCATTGTGAGACACGTTTTTTGTTAATTTATGTTTGTTGTATGTGTTGTGTATTTTTACAGTCAGCGAGTACCTCGTTTCCATTTGCTGAAGTGTATCTGTCACCTTTCTCACCCCCTCTTGCATATAGTAAGTGATGTTGAATCTATGCAAATAAACACATGTGGATTTCATCTGATTCCTCAGTTAGTAACTGTAACAAATGGGAGTGGAACTCCAGTCCTGGGGGGCCATGGTGTCTGACTGTCATAAAGACATAGAATGTCAAAGACAACATCTGTCTGTGGATTTATGGAGATATCCATCATACAGTGCACTCAATGGCCAGAGTCAACAGAATCCACAAGCATACATCATTGTAAATGTTTATACATTTTCCAACACATCTATAAATTACCTCCATAGAAACCCGTTCACACCAAATACTAATACGATACTAATAATGATCATTTTAATAGTAATAATAAAATGTTGCTGGAGAGCTCTGAGTCACCTGTGACCTGTGTATTCTGTTCTCACTGGTGAGAGGAACCTCAGTGGCTGTTTGGCGGGTTGGATTTCCAGCGTTACACATACATACATACATACATACATACATACAGTGCAGTGTGATTATCCCTCACTAACTGCCTTCTGCCACATTCTGCTGCTGTGTGTGTGTGTGTGTGTGTGTGAGAGAGAGAGAGTGTATGTGCATTTCTGAGAAACGTGCGTTCATGCATGTGTGTCCATAGAGGTGTGTGTGTGTGCGTTGCAGGCACACACACACACACACACACACACACACATATGGCTTATGAACTGAAATCACACTCAGCTGAGCACACAATTCCTCCTTGACCTGAATGGACAAACCACACACACACACACACACACACACAAAGGTGGCAGGGCCCTCAGACAGTCAGTGCTGTGAAACAGTTTGTGCTCCTGAACAGCTGCGGCAGAGTCTTGTGTCCTTCCCTCCTCTCTCCTCCCTCTGTCCCTCCGTCCCTCCTTCCCACCCTCCATCCCTCCTATCTGAGAGCCAGGGTGTGGACCTGGTATATCTCTTCCGGAAAGTTCTCCTGGCGCTCCTCGTAGATGATTTGCAGGCCAGCGCGGCGCACAAGCTCCCTGACGAGCGGCAGCTCTCTGCAGACGCTGCTGTCCACCTCATCCAGGATCACGCCCTCGTACGCCACATTATCCTTCATCACAATCAGCCCATCCGGCCGCAGGCCGCCACGGCAACGCCGCAGAAACTCCACCAAGTCATCGTCTGTCAGGTGACCTGGAGCAGGGGAGGGATGTTTCAGGGCTGTGGGTTTTAATCCCTAGTGGAACACTGTTTGAGTCAAAGTCTGGGGAGAACACTGCACTCATGATTAGGATGATTATACAATTAAGAGCAGAGGTCAGCATGAAATTCAGAGACAGACACAGCCCTATTTGAACCCCCATCCGGCCTGCTTGCCCAATTAATTCCCCCACCATGTCTGTGCAGAACCCCAGCACTCGGGCGTGACTCACCGATGACCCACTGGATCCAGATGACGTCGTAGCGGTCGGGCTGGGGCTGGAAGTCCTGCAGGCCGCAGCAGAAGAAGTTGCCCACGCGCTTGGCTTCCTCGCCCAGGTAGGGCCGGGCCTTGTCCAGGAACTCCTGCGTGACGTCCACCAGGTCCACCGTGCGGAAGAGAGGCAGCAGCAGCCGCTTACTGATGCGCCCGATCCCCGCCCCGCAATCCAGTGCACAGCCCGTCCCTGTCTTCCCCTTCCCGTCCTGATATTACACATTCATAATCATGCCATTACACATGCTATTACACACTGCCATTAAGCAGCCAACAGTTACACACTCTAAAACATTTCAAATTCATTTTCAAATCAGCTTTATTAACATATGCATAGGGAATATGGGATTATATATATATATCCATTTATACTGTACAACCTAAAACTGAAAAGTATAAAAATATATGAAGGGGAAACTAGTCACATGTACTTGCAACAGTGCCCACATTCATATGTATGCAACCTGAGGCATCCAGTTACTCCAGGTTTAACAACAAAACCATATAGAGCTGGAGTGGGCTAATGCTTGCTATGAGCCTTCATCCCCACACACTGTGCTGTTAGAGTACACACACTCATTAAGACCTGGTTCACTCACCCCCAGAAACTTCTGGAGGAACTTCTTGGAGCCGCTAATGTCGATGCTGGAGATGTTTCCGTACCCCCCCAGCATTCCGTCCACCGTGGGGGGCACTTCCTGCCAGTACTGCTCCGCCTTGGAGTAGAAGGCCGACTCGTTCTCCACCACGTCCACCATCCCGCCTGCACCTGCAGCACAGCTCACATGCGTCAGCCAAATCGTGCTAGCACATTAGCATGCACATGGCTTTTTGTGACAGTACATTCACATTAGTGAGTTAGCATGTAAGCGGATGGCTATATCTGTACATAAACATTAGCATGCACACAATCAATTGGATGTGTTGGTGGGTTAGCACTGTAACATGTTACAGTACTACCCTGACACCAAAATTGGGCCTGTGGCAAGAACTGCTCTGAACTTTGGTAGTTTCTCAAGGCTTACAGGAGAGAGGTATACATCTATCAACTGACACAAATTTCTGCACAAGACACCTTGGTTGAGGAACAGCTTTTGGGTAAACTGAACCCAGATCAGATTCAGGCTTTCACTAATAAGGGCTGGTCTCTGAGGCAGGCAGTGGGTAATCTGAACTCAGATTAAGGGACGGTGATGAAGTACCAGCTTTAATGTACAGCTGTAGCCTTCGCTATATAGAGGCGTTTCTTTTTCAATGAGATCCACCCACTTGGGGTGTGTCTAAAGAGACTGCACGGGGGCGTGGCGAAAACCCTCAAACAGGATCCAGCTGAAATAGATCAAGAGCAGATGGAGAATGAAAAACACTAAAGACTGAACACAACCCCCTCTTGGGCTGTCGTTTTCCAGTTTTGGATTTGTTGTACAGGCTTTTCTGATTACACGTTGTAGCTTTTCAGTATGCTAAGTTCTGCTGCACTTCACCGTTTCTGTTCTGGCTCTATGATAACACACATAGGTTCTGTCCGCATTTTCCTTAAAATCAAATAGAAAAGTGCAGCAACAGAAGTTCCCATCTGTAATTTTACTTCAATGTCAATATCGGCCAAGCACATAATCCGAATGACCTGATTTATTTGACACATTAACTGCGTGGGTTTGGCTTTGTTAAGTTGAGCCGCAACCGTTTGTTGAGAGTTAAAATTATCCGGAGGGGGCAACCTACTGTAATGTAACCCCGCTCTCCAACAGTGACGTGAGGGGGTGGCAAACACATGCATTACCACCAGCACGGACATAGCCCGTCTCGCTTTCGACACAAGCCAAATCTGGTAACTAACGCTTGGCGTCGTCACAGCTGTCAGCGCTTATCTTGTGACCCGGGTCAAAAAGGGGCACGCTACCGTATGATTTCTAGCTAGCCAGCAATCTGAACTGTCTCGCTATAATTTTAGGTCCAAGACAAACGTATCTGGCAAGTGATTTACTGAATGCTTGCTAACGTTAGCATCTCTGTTGCGATGCAAGTTCTGAAGTGTTGTCGTGGCAAAGTGCCACTGACGAAGTTAAGCTGGCTAACTCACAAGACAATAACCTCTACTGAAAATTGGAAATACTACAGAGAACTGTCCTGGCTAGCCATAGAGCATAAAATAACACAGCATATAATGTTGATGATGGCTGATTTGCAAGTTACCACGATACTCCATTACCTGTACCATCAAGAATACATTGATTTATATTTAATGCTAATGATCAATAATCATTCAGGTAATGCTAGCTATCCTTATATCATTGCATCAATAATTGGACAGCCAGGTCCCAACTTGCAAGAAAGCTCCGTCGAAAGATGATCTACGAAACATGTGGGATTTAATTTACAAACATAATGCTAGCCAGCTATATTTATCGGTTCTGAAGACAGCAGGAAGGTGTACTCGAGAGCACTTAGGCAAATGTACCAGTTAACGTTGCCTAAGTGACGAAAAGTCCCACGTGTTGACACATCTTAAATAAAATGACCTCCCCCCACACTCAAAGACCTGCTGTGTTAAGAATTCGACTACAGTTTCCTGCCCTCGTTAACGTCGCAGACCTCTAAAAGAAGCGTTAATCTCTCAACAAACCGAAAGTGTAGCAACTCACCTTACAGCGTTAGTTTGCTAGAGTTCCTCGCAAGCCCTACAGTCCCTTGATCATGACACCGACAAACTGCGTCCGTGCCACCAGCAATCTCTTAGCGCATTCTCTGCTGGTTAGAGAGCAGTGCCGAATACTTCACCGACAACGTCATTTCCTAATTTAGTCTGCGCATGTGCAGTCTTTGACAGAAGTGACAGAACGAGGCGCGGGTTCGCACCCAGGCAACTAGACCGAGCTGCGCAGCACCTGCCAAAAGCAGAAGTGCATCGTAAAAAAATTCCGGTGTGTGTATGGATGCGTGTGTGTGCTGACGGGACTGGGTCTACCCGTCTTCTTATCTGTACTTCAAAGCCGCTGTTCCTCCTCCACCAATTAATTTAATATTTTTCTTATTGGAATGATCATTAACATGTTTCAAAAGCACATGCTAAAATCAAATCGAATGGAACAATGGGGAAAAACATTAAAACCTTCTTTGTGTTCCTCTCCCTATGCCTCACCTTCAGCTCCCCCCTCTCCCCCTCTTCTCTACAATGTGACGCTGACCTGGTTTATCTTGCCAGTGCCATTCTGCTTCTGGCTTAGAGCTGGGCTTCTTTTCTTTTTCAAGGGAACCCAGTAAAAAATGCAGTCCTTTCATGCACCATATGCTCAAAACTACAAAACCAAGGTGTGTCCCAATACTCTAAATTATATCCTCCTTTATTACAAGACCACCTCAGCTCCTCCCACCCACCAATATCCCAGCATTCATTTGTCAAGTGCTGGGATGCACCCACTATCAAGTTCTGACCTCCTCACCAGTACCACAGAGTCTTTACATGCACTTAATACTCAGCTGCATGCTGTGCACTTTACATGCAAAAGATACTCAGCTACACAATCTCAAGCTCTTACCTCATCACAGATATTTGAGTTTGGTGTACCTTCTGAGAGTTCATTGAGAGGCAATTCAAACCACAATATGGAGTGACACAGAAGCTCAGCAGGACTTGGGTTGGTTCGTGCTGAAAATAAGAGGACTGGGTTAAATAAAGATCCAAAGAATACAACTTCAAAAATGGCTATTTTATTTTAACTGAAGTAAGGTACATGACTGTAGTTGCTTGGCAGCTGTCGTTCTGTTCATGTGTTACAAATGATTATTATTCTTAGCATTTACTTCCAGATAAATGCAAGTTACGATATACAATCATATGATCATAAATCACAATAATGAAATGTAACTCAGCGCACCAACGGCACAACAAAATGTATCCTACATGAGTAATAAAGTATGTTACTCTTTTACATTCTTTACATCCTCAATCCCTTCTCTCTTACTCCCACCCTACCCAACCCTACCTCTTCCTCTCTCCATCCCCCTTTCTCTCCTTCTCTTTTCCTCTCTGCCTCTTTCTGCCTTACAGTGTCTTTCACTCTACCATTCTTTCTTCCCCCTCCCTCCCTCCCTCTCCCCTCTTCTCTACAATGTGACGCTGACCTGGTTTATCTTGCCAGTGCCATTCTGCTTCTGGCTTAGAGCTGGGCTTCTTTTCTTTTCAAGGGAACCCAGTAAAAAATGCAGTCCTTTCATGCACCATATGCTCAAAACTACAAAACCAAGGTGTGTCCCAATACTCTAAATTATATCCTCCTTTATTACAAGACCACCTCAGCTCCTCCCACCCACCAATATCCCAGCATTCATTTGTCAAGTGCTGGGATGCACCACTATCAAGTTCTGACCTCCTCACCAGTACCACAGAGTCTTTACATGCACTTAATACTCAGCTGCATGCTGTGCACTTTACATGCAAAAGATACTCAGCTACACAATCTCAAGCTCTTACCTCATCACAGATATTTGAGTTTGGTGTACCTTCTGAGAGTTCATTGAGAGGCAATTCAAACCACAATATGGAGTGACACAGAAGCTCAGCAGGACTTGGGTTGGTTCGTGCTGAAAATAAGAGGACTGGGTTAAATAAAGATCCAAAGAATACAACTTCAAAAATGGCTATTTTATTTTAACTGAAGTACATGAAGTTGTACATGACTGCACTCAGCCTGTCATATGATACCACTAGATGGCAGCTGTCGTTCTGTTCATGTGTTACAAATGATTATTATTCTGTTTATGTGCATTTTATTCTTAGCCAGATAAATGCAAGTTACGATATACAATCATATAATCATAAATCACAATAATGAAATGTAACTCAGCGCACCAACGGCACACCAAAATGTATCCTACATGAGTAATAAAGTATGTTATTCTTTTACATTCTTTACATCCTTAATCCCTTCTCTCTTACTCCCACCCTACCCAACCCTACCTCTTCCTCTCTCCATCCCCCTTTCTCTCCTTCTCTTTTCCTCTCTGCCTCTTTCTGCCTTACAGTGTCTTTCACTCTACCATTCTTTCTTCCCCTCCCTCCCTCCCTCCCTCTCCCCCTCTTTGGGGGCACTAGTAGTGTTCAGTGGTGACTCAGTTGTACTAGTCCATGTCATATGCCCTGGAGTCAGTCAATATCTAATCTGATCTGCTCTCTCACTCCTTCCCCCCCTCTCTCTCCCCCTCTCTCCTTCCCCCCTCTCTCCTCCTCTCCTCCCTCTCTCCTCCCCCTCTCTCCTTCCCCCTCTCTCCTCCTCTCCTCCCCCCTCTCTCTCCCCTGCCCTCCAGCTCCTGACAATCTCCTCCTCATTACAATCACAGAACAGCCTCACAAATGGAGTGGAAATCAACACTTTTCAAATAAGCGCTTAGTCAGCATCGCCAACAAACCCCCTCCCCCCTCTCCTCTTCTTCTCTCACTCCTTCAATCTCCCTCTCTCTCCCTCTGTCCTGCTCACTGTGTCTCTCTGTCTCTTTCCTGCTCTACTCCCTCACTCTCCTCTTCTTCTCTCCCTCTCTCACTCTACCCCTCCCCTCTCCATTCACCTCAGATTAGTTTAATTGGCATGACCACACATCAACATAGTGTTGCTGAAGCTATCAATTACATTCAACCATAAATCAACGATGGCAACAATATTAGCAATATAAGTTCATATTACTTAAACCCTTCAGCCACTCATAATATTTTACTTGCTACTTCAAGAAAAGAGACATATTTTTTTCCAATGTCCAGCATAAACAAACAACACAACTGAATAAAAAATAGCCAACTCCCATTTCACATGCATACATTTCAATCAGCCACACCTTTGGTGAAATTTCTGAGAAAATTACCAGGACTGTTTTCAAAATTTGCCAGCATATAAAGGGTTAAAAGTAATAAAAATATGTAATGTGTGTGAGACCCAGGCCTGCTGTAGACTGGGGTCAGGGGGGCTGAGGGGGTCAGAGGTCAGCTGCTTACTCTCTGCCATAGTAATCACATCAGGACCTTTGTCTCCGTGACAACATCCCAAGGTCAGGCTCTGTCAGGGCGGTGTGTCTGTGCACTGTGCTGTCCCATGAGAGAGCAGTGAGCACACTGATACACCACACAGCTACGCTGCACTATCACCCTAACGCAGTTAACCCCAACCCCAACCCCAGCCCCATTATGGAAAAACCATGCATCTAGATACTTCACCTGGTCCAAATTTGTATTCAGATCAGTTTAACTCCCTTCAGGTACCAGCTAAGTTTTAAACCACTCCTAAAGATACCTGTAAAATGTTAACAAAAATGTTACTAACCAAAAAATACTAAGCAGTTAAATAATATTTAATTTACTGTGTAAAGATATAATGTGTGTAATATTTTTATTTACTAAGTTATAATGAGCTGATGTGTTTCATATAAACTGCTTCATTCAAATGTGGTAGACACATGTTGAAATTTAAAGACAAAATGAAGGAAATAATCTTTAACCAAAAGCCAGATCAGTTCGAAGAACCATTAGGATTATTGCCTTAGTGAATGTAATATGAGTATATATTTTATGTGATATGATAAATTACCAATATATGAATGTGTTGAGGACTGCAACAGTTGTAATAAATGGCACAATCTACAGCATGACGTTTGAAATATTAAATGGCGTCCTGTTAGTTTACAGGGCTGTAACTGTGCTGTAAACCACACATCAAGTGTTACTACTTTACCGCGAGCAGTGGCAATCATTCATTTTTCCTCCATATAAATAAAAAAAATCTTATTACACCACTGCTCGGCAGATCTATGACTCTGTCCTTGGGGTCTTGGAGGTTGACCAATCAGAATGGAGGGAATGCTCGACCAATCAAATCAGTGTGCTCCTGTGCAATTCTGTGCACATTTGAACAAGAGCAGGAAAGTGTAGCACAAGCTTGGCTGGGGTGCTTCGAGCAGCTCAGAATGCTGACCTAGGATCAGTTTTGCCTTTCTTGCTTTAATTTGAAATGGTTGGGACATTGCAGAGAGAACCTTATCCTCGATCAGCACCCCAACTCTCAGACACTTTATGAAAACAGGCCCTGATAAGATGAGCCTATACAAAGTTAAAATCTCTCAGAAGAAATATTGCTTGACAGGCAGAGTTAATGTTTCTCATTCACCTCCCTGCCTTAATGGCATCTAAACATGTCCTCTCTCAGCGCGAGTCTTTCTCACGTCCAAACATGTCCTCTCTCTCTGTCAGAGCGAGTGTTTCCCCTTAGTGGCTGTACCTCCAAATTCTGCTAAAAGAGTAAATGGCTAAAAACTACATTCAGCAAGATACACTCAACAACCCATGGTTACCATGGAGAGAAGGGGGGGGGGGGGGGTTGAGGAACAGACAGAAGGGGAGGGAGGACAGTGGAAGGACAGAGAGAGAGAGTTTGGGGGAGAGAGTGTTTGGCGTTTGAAAAATATTCTGGTACTCAACTTTACCTGACCTTTTTAACTTCAGGTGCCTCCACAGTTCAGAATAATATGCTCCTTTCTTGGCATACTATGCCAGTAATGAATGGAGTGTCAGGTAAAGAGGCTAAAAGCACCACAATCTCCATAGTGAAGGAAGTAAGAACAATGGGCTCTCCTGGCAAATGCTCTCTGCTGCGTTTACAGTCATCTGGAAACGAGCCCAGGCAATTATCAGCTCCTGTGCTGCGTCTAAGATTACTATTAATTCAAGATTTTTTATTCCTCTTTTTCATTCCTCCAGCTTTTAATCCGTCCACATTAAAAAAAAAAACCTCCAAAACATGTTCCTGCTAGTTGCTCCCCACAGACTTAAATCTCATCCTTACCCTCATCTTTTTTGGAAGTGTGCAGAACAGTAAAAAAAAAATGTAAAAAGAAAAGCTGATACTGTATCAGGTTGCACAGGAGCGTCTCTGTGACGCATACACAGAGTGCTGAATCACGTATGCCTTGCTGGAGTGTTAGCATGTGTTTTGCGCAGCTCATTGAGTTTAGCATGGCTGTAACCGCTTTTCGTTTTTCATCGCCTGTTTGCTTTGCAGCCATGCTGCCCTGTGGGAGGGGAGGGGTCTTACATGTTTATGTGTTATTACTTAACTGGATATTCACGGCATCCATTAGGATCAGGCGCACACAGGCAGTCCCCTGCCTCAAACTGAAAGCCTGCTGGCATCTAGCCTCCAGGCTAATGGCTATGAGCTATGAGGGACAGCTGAGAGCCAGACAACCTCCCCACTCCGACGTGGTAAAACTCCCCCCAACAACTGAGTGTGTCCATGAGCCAGCTAATTCATTAGCCAACCAAAACCAGCATCAGAAACCTGTGTGACAAACCAGGGCAGCAAACAGCACAAAGTCACTGTCATTACAATAAAATAGGGGTAATCTCCACCAAAAGTTTGATTCTACTTTTTTATGAGGAGTCCCTAGTGCTGTATGAGGGTTCTGGACCCTTCCAGTCTAGAGTGAATACAATCAGCAAGAGATTACAGTGACATGGGTCCGTTTTAGCGCTACATTTCATGCCAGGTTTTGGTTTAAAGATTGACCTGCTGCATATAAAGGTCAGTGTAGAGCTATGGCTGACTCTGAGGAGGGTCATTGCAGTTCAGGGCATTGTGGGTCTTATGCTCAGACACCACGCTTGGTCAGCAGGGAAATTCCGTGTGGGCACTCCAAAACCGAGCGCTCTGATTGGTCGAGGGATTAGAGTAGGACAATGCCAGACCAGGAAAGGAAGCTGAGCAGCGGACACTTTCATAACCCAACTCTCCTGATCTGCTTAGAACTATTTATCCTTAATCTCTGAATAAATTGAAATTACATGATGGTTTATGAATACTTTGATTGAAAAATATATGCAAAAAAAATAATGTTTGCAGGCAGCAGATTGCATGGATACAGTGTTGCAAATCAAATGTGCAAAAATCTATTTCTCTATATTTTAGATTTGACTTCAGTCATACAATCATCACATTAACAAAGTCAAAATGGTGCAAAACCATATCTCTAAAAGAAATCAATTCAATTATGATATAATTAAGCATAATCTGGACAAATTTAAATCAGTTTAAAAATACATAGCTTCATCTTATATAAATTTGTAAATGTCAACTGCTGAAGCAAAAATAAGAAAAAAAAAAAACAATTTCCCTCTTTTATATTATACATGTTATGTTTGCACTTTTTGGTGCCCGTTGTCAAATAGACTGGCAAATCCCTAACAATTAAATAATGAAATAATCCACTGTAAATGTTCCACAGGTACCACAAGGTGGCACTGTTGTGTTTTAAACTTAAAAGTTGAAAGCATTTATATTGTGTTTCTCAACATCAAATAGAAAATCAGTGAAATTCTTAAAATATAAGATATTAGAATAATATCTAGATTCAAATTTAAGAATGTTAAGTTTGTTGCGTGGTTTCTTTTGTATGACTGTTTAGTTTATGGATTTGTCAGTTTTTAGTCCTTTCAGCAAGGTAATAACAAAAAATAATATACAATAAAAAAATCCTGATCTTCACATTTTCTGTCCAGCCAAAATGAAGACTCCACCAATATATTAGTATGTAATAGATGACATACTAATATATTGTATATAAGTATGAGGATAAATTAATGGCACAAATTGTTTAATTTTAGCATTCCCCCTCCCACACACACACACACACACCATAATCTGGGAGAGCAGCCAATTCAACAAGTAGGATTAAGGAGTTAGCTGGCTAACTATCACAAATGATTTGGAAAAAAGGCTTCATCCAACTGAATTTAAACCATCTCAAAATATCACCCAAATTCACTTAGCCCAGCTTCCTTACATGGCCTGCCCCAACTGCTTTTCAGAGCTTGCTGTTTACAGAGGAATAGGCTCCTTGGCTTGGGACTGATGCGAAGGTTTTGGTTTACTTGTGACTTTTGGCTTATCAACACAAGGGGAATGCTTTATTCTGCACAGAGTAGCGTTTCAGGGTATTTTTATTCCTCATAGCAACAGTAAACAGGCTAAGTGTGATGACCTGTCAGGTAGGAATTGACTAGTGATGAAAAAACTCTTCAGTGGCCAGGGATCCAATAATATGCCCTGCACTTTGGGTCGTGGGCCAGCTGAGGGCAGCCTAACTGCAAGGTATGGTAAACATGTCCAGCGAATTTCATTGATACAACAGTTTACACTGGAAGTTTTTCTCTCAAGGTGAAAGCAAGGTTTGGTTGAAAAATTTGACAGTAGGCTATTTCAGTTTTGTCTAGCCTACGAATACCTTACAACAAACTCAGGTTTGAGTCAAGATCAAATTTGGTATTTAGGAATGAGAAGTTAAATTGAGGTCATGGCTCTTAATTGTCTTTAAAGATCCTAAGTCACTTCTATGAAGAGTTTGAGTGTTAGTCATGGGCCATGACTGAAGTTACTTCTTATCTACTACTTGGCTAGCCTAGGCTAGCGCACTACATGGAGTCAGCCTTCTGGGTTAGCCTAAATCTAACCCCTGATATACTGCACCTCATGGGCCTCGTGAATACGGAGTAATTTCGGACACAGCCGTGGTCAGCCTTTCCAGGTATGTCTCTCTGCTCTACAGGAAGTCAAATAAAAAATAAAATGAAATAAACAAATAAAAAATTATACGAAACACTTCTGCTTCGTGAAGAGTTATCTAGAATGTACGGTTTGCATATCTACGTAAGAACAATACTAAATGACTGAATAAATATATAAATAAACCATGCAATCCCCCAGTAACGACAATATGTATCAGGGGCGCATTTGTAACAGGGGTGAGGGAACCAGTGGTCATTATTTTCGCGCTGAATTTTGAAATGGCTGGAGCCGCTCGTGTCAGTCTGGAAATAATAGAATGAATAATGAGCGCGCCGCTCCTTTAAATTGCAACCTTCTGGAGTTCAGTGTGCCCGTCCGGTAAAAAAAAAGAGGCATGAACAATGTAGTTCCACATCTGAGGAGGAACAACTGACGCGTTGATGTCAGAAAGCTAACGCAATCTAGGAGCATGTTAGGAATTTCAATAACCAGCACCTGCATTGGTTTTCCTAACATGTTCTAAGCCTGTAACCACTTCAGCGCGCATTTTCAGGCGTGTGTACTTGGGGATTCCCCCACAATAGTGTTCCAGAAAAGGGCACGTTTCGTCAAGCTATTTTGGACAGTCAGGTTTTTAAAAAGCAATTACTCAACTAACAGTTCGAAAATGGCAAACGTGACTAAAATCCAAGATTATCAGGCAAATTGGATAGGATCGTTTGAATTTAAAGGGGACAGCGCATGTGGGCTGCATTTGTCCAGTTTCATATCGCACAAGAAACATTACAGGAACGGCCAACAAACGATTCTCAGTTTTCTTATTACAGACAAGAGAACTTTGGTTAAAAAAATGGTAATTTAGTCAGTCACGTTGGCAACGTTAAACAAGCATGCCACAATTATTAAATTGTATTTCATGCATGTGCTGCAGTACGTTTTTCATGATTAAATAAATCTGGGAATTTTGCCATTAGTTATGTTTTAAAAAAAAAAAAAAAAAAAAAAAAGAACATTTTACAGGCAGACTTTTTTGATGCAAAAAACCTTATCTCACAACCAGATCTTTTGATATGGTTCAGTTCTGCTGTCAGAGAACCCGTTCATAAGACTATCTAACTCCGCTGAATCACTTTTGCAGATTGAGCATACTTGGGCTAATCCAAAAAATGGACATCCAAGAGTGAAAACAGCCAACTCAAAACCTCACTCTATCTCACCCTTGTTGAGAGAGAATTCTGGGAAAGTATCACACTTCCTTATTTGGTTGTAATTCCTGTCCATACATGAAGCTGGGGAGATAATGCACAGAATAAGCGGGTTGAGTGGAGTTCTGTGGTTGCTGCAGAGATGCTTGCATGGTTACTGTTTGTTTGACTGCATGGTGGAGATGTAAAAACCGTGTTCTCATCTCATCATGGCTCATCAAAAGCAATGTTAACTACCCCTGATTGAACAGAGGAGCTGTATAAAAGGAGTAGACAGTTTGGTTTCCTGCAATCTGATTGAAAGACTGAAAATTCATTAAATAGCAAGGAACGTCTTTGGATAGTTGTTTCCTATGTTTGTATGAAGTAATTCTCTGCATGGTTGTTCTTGTTAGCAAATAGACTAATGATGTTACTTAAGTTTAAAGTTACTCAGGTACCAAGGTTTAAGCTGATTTTTTTGGCTCTGTTTATCTCCTGTATTCTCTGCTACACAGTGTCTTATGATTTCACCCATTGTTATACACCTGGTCAGGTGAATAGTTTCTCTTTGACAGTATACCTGTGAAGGCTGACTGTGATCAGTGTCAGAGCCTTACCTGATTCACCAGGACTGGAAACTAGATACATGCAGGCGTCTCAGTTGTTTCTTATTGTTAATAAAATTGGGAGCTTTATACAATATTTGAGCTTCTGGGCAGTGTGTAGTAAATATAATGCAAACTATACTCATTGTTAGAGCTATTAGATATTGCGTTATCCATATTACAGAAATATCTACTTTATAACTTTATTCTGATTGAGTATTTTGTGCATGTGGTGTTTTAGTGCTAAATATTTTATTTTATTACATTGCCCTACGAGCACAGCACACATACCTCTTTACTAACACCTGCTTTCAAGTGATCCCACTCTAGATTTATTTGGCAATTTTAGCAGGCTGTCTGTTTTAGTAGACTGTCTGTGCACTGTTTTGATGTAGCAGAGAACACGGAATGTGGGTTTTCAGAACAGACAAATTCCATTTGATTTGGATTGCGTCATCACCCCTACATGACCTTTGACCTTTCTGTACATTTACCAACCACTCCCCTGTATTAGGAAAGATAAATGTTGACAAAACAAAGTAGGCATAAAAAATGTTGTTTTTCACAGGGCATTTGTGTCCATGCTCTCTTTGAAGATGTTAAAAAAAATATTTTGTATGTGTGTTGTGCATAGTGTTTATGGTGTGTGTGAATTTGTGTGAACAAATTATGTTTGTATGCATGTAATGTGCATAAAATGTTTTTATATTGTGTGTGTGCAAGTGTATGTTTGACACTGTGTGTGAATGTTGTGTGTGCATGTGTAGTGTACTATGCGTGTGTATGATGTTCATACACGTATGGTACTGTGTGTGTACGTACACTGTTTGTGTGTAATGTATACATATGAATGTTAAGTCTGCAGTGCATGCATATGTATGTTGCTGTGTGTGCATAGTGTGTGTGTATATATGTATGAAAGTGTGTGTGTGTGTGTGTGTGTGTGTGTGTGTAAGTATGGCAGTTTTTGTGTTGCTGTATTAAATAGGACAGAGTTATGCAATCTCCCCCGCCTCCCATACCACAGCACGCTTGTGTGTCTGCCTCCTCTCTCTCTCCCTCCCCCTCTCCTTCTCTCTCCTTTCCATCTCCCTCCCTCTTCCCCTCCCCATTTCTCCTTTTTTCTCTCCTTCTCCTTATGTTTCTCACTGCCTCTCTTCTGCTTCACTCTCATTTTATCCCTCTTTCTTCCCTTTCTCTTTTATCCCTCCTTCTCTCATTCACTTACCCGTTCTGCCTCCTTTCATGTCTCCCTCCCTCTTTCCCTTTCTCTCCTTCTCTCCTACCAACCCCCTCACTTTCTCTCCTCCCTTCCTCTTTATCCATCCCTTCCCCTGTTTCTTTCTCCCTCCCTCTGTCCCCCCCCTTCTCTGTCTCTCCCTCTCTCCCCCGGGCCCAGCCCCTCTCTGGCTTGTAGGGCTGTTTCTAGGTCAGGCTGCACTCTGCTGTCTGTTCTAATCTACCCAGCGCAGTGTGATTAAACCACAGACTGCACCAGAGAGAAAGAAAGATGGAACTGGAGGATGCTATCTAACTGGTCTGGCCCTCCTGTGTCCCTTTCTCATGGGTGTGTGATGTCACTTCCATATGTGACCCCGCCCCCTGCTTTGAACTCCAGCTGTGACTCCACCCCTTATGCTAAACTGCAGCAATGACCCCACCCCCTGCAATAAACTCCTGAAGTGACCCCGCCCCTTGCACTAAACCCCAGCTGTGGTCCCACACCCTGCACTTACCACCAGCAGTGACTCCGCCCCCTGCTATAAACTCCAGCAGAATGCATTTTCAGTTGATGGAAAAGCAGTATAATTTCACAAAGCACAAGAATAAAAGGGTAGGAGAAGTATTAACGATGATTTAAAACAACAAAACTATAGCAATAAGTAATGCAATAAAATGCCAAATCATAAATGAGAAATCTCACAAGATAAGCATTATTCTTAGATTCAGTAGTGGAATCACAATATCTATATGTCCCCTCTCCCCATCTCTCTCTCCCCTCCTCCCTCCCACACCAAAGTGTAATTTGTATGGTAAATATCCGTGGTGATGGGCAAGGTCTCTCTGAGTCTCCAGACAGACAGAACTGCCCTAAGGTTCTGGCATGGTTTTAGTCTGTCTGGCTATTTTCCCTCAGTTATGAGCCAGAACAAAACAGCACCACCACCTGGCTGGGAGGTTTAAGTGCGGCACACACACACACACACACACACACACACACACACACACACACACAGGGTTGCAGGGTCAGCCTCAGTTTCAGACTCCAGACTCTCCTGGGATCCAGCTCAGTGAGAGGGTGTCCTCAAACAGAACACCCCCACAAACTGTGCCCCCCCGCCCCTCCCCACACTGCCAGCAGGAAACCATGACATCAGACACACACATACGTTAATTATTCATGAGCCCTCCCCTCTGCGTGTTACTAAGTGGGCTTTTGCCATGTTTGCCTCAGCTTGTCCAAGGCACATCTGTTTGATGGGTACGACCATTATGTTAGACAGACAGACAGATAGATAGATGTTATAAATATACTTATACACTGTATATATTGTATATATTATACAATATAATATTTTAAGTAAAAAGTGAAACAAAGAACACAAGAGAGGAACAACAGACACAAGATAGAAACAATACAGCAGAAAAGCACAATGACAGAGGAACCACAGACTCAAGACTGAGCATGCAGTACAGTGCACTATGGCAGAGAGAGACTCAGCAGCCTAGTTTGGGGGTGGGGTACCCAGAACACTCTCCACTCGTGACCCCTCAGGAGCTGCTGATTTGGGGCAGAATGTCCCAGCTGGTGCCCCTGCAGCCCCCACACACCCCTGTCCCCTCCTCTCCCCACCCCCCCCACAGGTCTAAAGGAGTGGGAGCAGTGTAGCATAATGGTTAGGGAGCTGGGTTTGATCACCAGGTGCAGCGCTGCAGCTGTACCTTTGAGCAGGGTACTGGACCCAAACCGCTTCAGTACATATCTATGAATGGATCGTTTGTGGAAATGTAAAACTGTCTGAGTTATTCTGGATTCAACCGTCTAAATGCAATGTAAATGTTGGCAGCTCTGCTCCTATAAGGTATGTGTGCGTGTGCGTGTGTGCGTGTGTGTGTGTGTTTTTACCACTTACTGAGGCTTATTTTTTTAATTATTTGCATACTCCCACACTTTTTCACTTGTAGGTTTAACTACCATAAAATTCATATAGGGACACAAGAGCAGTCATTTATTAGTATAAGCCTCTTTGTGAACCCAGTGAAAATGTCACACCTCAGAAATGGTTGTGGAAACTTCAGCTCCATTTGACTCATCCTGGTGCTTTTCATCTGTGCATCACCTCCTGTAGTGTGACAGGCGTGTTGCACGATGATCCAAGTCCAAAGATTGGCCCATTAGAGAAATTGTGAGTATTTTGGCTGTACAAATCCATTTTCTGACCTCCTCCGTAAAGTAATTTTCCACAAATTCCACCAAGAGAGGGCCCCATTTACCAAAATATAACAGCAATCTCATACAAACTGTAATTGTTTTCGGATGCAAGAAAAATATCTGGGCAAAATCTGATATAAACTTAATAGCCTTATTTCTAGAAAATTTTTTTGAATTTTTATGGGAAGTCAGTGGAAACAGAAAACAACAAGTTTCAACCAAATATTCCACTTTCATTTTAAAAAAAAAAAAAAAAACTTCTGATCACAACATCAGAATAAAGGCAATGTCTCAAAGTCAACATATTCCTGTGTCTCTGTCTCTTCTCCCTCCATATCTTTCTCTCTCTCCTCCTCCTCCCGGTCTCTCTCTTCCTTTCTCCCTCCCTCCATTCTCCGCCCCCCCCGCCCCCCCGCCTCACAGGAAATGAAAGGGTTTCCAGGAAACAGGCTCCCCCTGTGGCTTGGTGTGACTGACCGGTCAGACACCTGAGCCCTGCCCACTGGGAGACAGCGGAAGGAGACTGGGGAGGTCAGAGGTCAAAGGTCTGTGGTCAGGGCTCAGCACTCTAACAGAAGAACATCAGTGACAAACCGCCACATTTATACACAAACCCACTCCATTTAAACGCAGACCAGTCACATTTATTTATGTATTAACTTTTATTAGTATTGTGATTATTATTATTATTAATAACTATGATCATATGAACATGAGAATAATAGTGTGATCATGATAAACAAAGTTTCCAAAGTAGACTTGGCAGAAATGTGTCGTGTGTCCATTCCCTCCCTATGAAGACACAGTGTGTAAAAGCCAGCACATTGTTTAATTGCTGGAGCAAAGTGTAGCTAGCACGTTGCATAAGAGCGAAAGTATTGTGTAAATACTAGCTCTTATAATTATAATATATTATCTTACTATATAAAACCTAACGCATTGTATAAAAGCTAGTTCATTGTGTTAAAACTAACACACTGAGTAGAAGCTAGTACACTGTGTTAAAGCTAGCATGCTGGGTTTAAGTTGACATATTATGTAAAAGTTAATGCTATGTTGTGAACGCTACAATGTTACATGAAACCTACGGTGTTGCGTAAAATGTAGCGCTATGAAAAAGCTTGCAAATTGCACAACAGCATGCTGTGTAAAAGCTAGCGGACCTTGTTAAAGCTGCCCTGTTGTTTAAAAGCAAAATTCTGTGTAAACGCTAGCTTGTTGTGCAAATGCGTGCAAAAGCTAGCTGGTGTGTTCAGTAAAAGCTAACGCGTTGTATAAAAGCTAGCACGATGCGGAAAAAGCTAGCGCATTGTGTCTAGTGTGTGTTGGCAAGCTGTTCAGATGCAGCTCAGCGCTGAAATTAGTTATTGATCTCTTCCCTCCAGCCCATGGAATGCACACCCCTTCAGCTGATTCCCTCTCTTTTTCATTTGCTCTCTCCCTCACTTTCCCCTCATCCTCCCCCACTCCCTCTCTCCCACCTCCCTTCTCTCGTCTCTCTCCCACCTCTTCTCCTCTTTTGTTGTTTCCATCACTCCTCTTCCTTCACTTACTGTATATGTTCTCTGTTCTGTTCTCCTCCACCTGTCATTTTACCCTCTTCATTCCAGCCCTCACTCTTCCCCTTTCTTCCTTATCTCCTTAACCCCCCCCCCCCCCCACACACACACACACACACACACACACACATATTCTCACAATTGAGCATTGCCTTAATAGAATACCATCTATGGAGACAATCCATACACTGGAAAAGTACCTTTACAATATGCAGAATGTTGGTTCTAACCACACACTGGAACAGTGGCTTAACAAGATGCAGACCAGC
>CM040765.1:17752791-17802791 GCA_022829145.1 Albula goreensis
ATGATTGTTGAATTCACTAAATCATGTAGGTGAAGATATACATGAACACTTGCATTTAGTTTTGACCCAGAATTAAGGAATAATGTTGACTGCATCCCAGCCATTCTCTCTCTCCCTCTCTCTTAAAATTCCTTTTCTATCGCTTCTCTTTTATTCTACTACCATTAAATTGCGAAAAACATTGCTTTGATCTTTTTCTTCGCCTTTTGTTTCTTTCATGTAGTCATTTTTTCTTTCCATTCAGTCCACAGAGCACATAAATAAAGGTTGAATTACATTCAGGTGGTGGGCGGTGATTGGAGGATGAGTTTCCAGGAGCCCCGCAATGGGCGGAGCTACACTGTAAAAACAAACGTGCCGAGATAGCTGCACATTTCCAAAATGAAGGGCCTAGGCCACAAAGGGGACCTGAAGACTGGGCCGGTATGGGCACAAAGATGGCTGCCTACAGCTGGGGGAGTCAGCCTTACTCCCTGCTTGGATTGAGGAAGCCTCCATGACCTTTGTTTCTGTAGTACATACTCCACACTCATGCGCACACACACACACACACACACACACACACACACACACACACACACACACACACACACACACACACACACACACACACACACACACACAGTTGTTAGACCTGATCCCACTGGAAGCAGACCATTAATGGCTGTCATTGGCTGTTATTCCTGAGTTTATCATGAAGGTTAGCTGAATTTCATATTTAAAAAAAATGATTGGTTCTATAACATAATCAAGAGCAGAGGATGGCATTAAAACCAGTGACATAAATAACCTTCTCTGCCCACTCCTGCTCTTGCCTCCACCCTGGATTCCAGACCCAGAAGTCTAAGACCGTCAGAAGCCGGTTTGTGTTCTCGCCTGAAATTCCACAGCAGGCTAAGACCTAAGGAACCAGGTGAGGCAAGTTAGCTGGCTAATCAAACTGCTGAGTGATTATGAAACCCAACACACGACATGGCCTCCACGGGGCCAGGCCTGAAGACCACTGCTCTTGACCTACGCAACGTTAGATGAGTCTGTGCTTTCTGCTGGCCTTCTGAAAGGCGCTATACTCAGCAGTTCTCTCACGGAGGTCGGACAGAGGGCGGTGTAAGGGGAAACAGCACCTCTCTCTGCGGGGATCGATTACTTCTGTCTGTTCAGCAGTGTTCCGTAGAGGGCCCTGGCTCTTAGGTTCCGTCCCCTGCTACTAAGTGATGATTATGTTATTTTTAAAAATGAATTTGGCATTTGTCTCAGCTTAGTTTTTCGTTTATGCAGCCAAGTGAAATTACACAGTCTACTGTAAAAAGGCACAGGGCTACATTCATTGAAATGCACTTAGTCTCTTTAAGGGAATATGCAATTCAATCAATACAGACTTAAGTCTCTTTACAGGCGCATGCTGTTCTATTTTACACATTCCAAAGGACATTGGTTTGCTGGTAAAATATGACATATTCAACAAAAACTATCTGATTGAATGCATCCTGGAGTAGATTTAAACCAAGTATAAACGGCCAATTGTTCAGGGAACTGATTCTGAAGTATATTTATAGTTATGTAAATAAGCATGATTATTTGATGGCGATGAAGATTAACTTTCAAACATATGCTACCTTTGGTCCGCCCTGGACATCACACATGGTCATATCCTATGTGCCAGGATGTCCCTGTGATTTATGAGGTAGCGCAGTATTGTTTGGAGGTCAGAAATGATGCATGGCTAAGAGTTTGCATTCCTGATTTCAGATGCTTAGTATGCACAATTAATGATGGCCACGTTTGGCGCATGTGCATTCTGCACCCTCACATAAACACTCCCACTCCAGAAATACAACAGCCAAGAATATATGTTTAATGGACCTTATTTAATTAAGACCCAACTGTTAGTCTTTCCTTTTGGCTTTGGTTAGCATTAGGGGAGAGAATTAATGGGAGAATATGTCCCCCTATCCCCTCCATCCATTAAGTCAGGTATATATCTGCCTCAGTGGTCAGGCTCAGTTATATGACATCATAACTATGAGCCAGATTAGGTCCACACTCCAAAGCATTATAACTCAGCCCAAAATCTGGGGATCAGTTTTGCAGATAAACCAATAATCAGGTAATAGCTACTTCTGATGACTCACAATCTCGCATTAGGTTCACCCTGACTGGAACATGGATAATTTTATATAATGGTGAACATAACAAGGATGTTCACATTAAATCATGTTCTTCCACAACAGAAAATTAAGGACATAGGACCAAAACAACAGTATTCTCTGGTCATCTCTGAGGATAATTACTCGACAATGAGAACTGCATACTCCCGGCCAAGCTCAACAGATCAAACTTTTCCTGTTCCCAGCTGGTAAGCACACAAGAGACATTGTTATGTGAAATGACGGTTTTAAAACAACTGTAGTGCCTTCAAACAAGAGACGCATTCAACACTGTTAACCTGTGCAATGACTGACTCAAAAAATGACATTCAGAAATCTCCATTTTAGTTAGTCTCATCCACCAACAAAAGCACTGAGCTGCATATATGCTAGTTGGTCTAAGAACTGAGATTAATATGGAAGGACCCAGAGAAGTCAAAGTCAGGGGAAGGTATGGGAAACTATGGAGTCTTTAAGGGAACAAGTCAAAATGTTATAATCCAACATAGGTGTCTTTAACCATTTGCTGGAAGCACAGTTCAAGAGACTTTTTTGACTGAAATCTGACACTGATTGGCTGGTATTTTCTACAATCACTCACTCAAAACAGGATCCATTCATACCCCAGTCAATGGGCCACAGGTGCAGGTACCCAGCACTTCAGGGGTGGACTACCCTAAGCCCAGAGGACAGGTGCATGTGGAGGACTTTATTTCTACCAGTTATGTCAACTCGCCCAGTTAATCAACTTAACATCCAAAAACAACAGCTCACTAGTAGATTAGACCACAGTGAAACACTCCATGTGTGGATATGACAAATGCCTTCAGCTGTCATCCATGAGGTTATCAGACTTGTAAATAAGATGTTAGATGACATGAATGATCGTGCTGGTGAAATATTGGGGGGTGGGGGGGTAGATCAGAGGGTGGCATGAAAACCACAGATACAGCCCTCTTTCCATCTGTATTTTGAAACATAGCGGACGCTCTTATCCATTCTTACGGTTTTACAATAGCCATTTACACAGCTGGACATTTCCTGAAGGTATTCCAGTAGAATAAATTGTTCAAGGGTACGAAATAGGTGCCCTGCCTTGGGAGAAAATGCACAACTTTCGAGTTATGAGAACAGTTTCCCGCCCGGCACCACAGCCCCTACTCCACTTCCCAAAGTCCCATTGATATCTCCGCTTTCTTCAGCTACCTCTTCTTAAATCCCTCACTCCTCAATTAAAAACCCTCCTGCCTCTCTCCACCTTCCCCTGTGAGAGATGTGCATCGGAAACACTCACGGTAGGACACCCTTGGCCTGTGTCTGACAGCAGCCTTGAGTCCCCTCCTCCCTCCCCACCCCCCGTTTCCTTTTTCGGGGGCCTGGAGGGTCGTTATGGAGACGGAGATTCCCGAGAGAGAGAGAAACCACCCTGGTGACTGACATCGACATGCCGGTCACCGCGGCAACCCTGCCACGCTAAGCCACTTCACCTGAGGGAACTCTGCCTATACATATATCATTTTTTCTTTCTCTCATTGTCTTGCCCTTGTTTTTCTCCTCCATCGCTGTAGCTCCCTCTGTATCATCTGTTTCTCCTCTTCCTCTCCCCATCCTCTTCCTCAGCTTTTCTTACTGAGGAGGACCTGGTGTCTTACAGAGACTCAAAGTACGGAGTACTGAGACGGAGCTGCTGAAACTACACCAGTGCAAATAACCCCTCATGATACACACACTGTCTCAAAGCATTCTCTCTCACACACACACACACTTTCTCTCTCACACAATCTTTGTCCCTCACAGGCACACATTCACACTCACAAATGTACACACACATTCTCTGTCACACACAACCACAATCTCTCTCTCTCTCTCACACTCAGACACACATAAACACACACATAGATGCACACACAACCATTGCCACTCCTTGACTTTGCCCCAATTTGTGTATGTGTGTTGGGGGGTGTTGGGTTAGTAACACATCTCCATGGATACAAACTGGCTGCTGTATTGTCCCTTGACACACTTGCATTCATTACTAACAAAGACATGCATAAAACACAGACAAACACACTTTCAGAGACTTCACATCTTCATATAGATTATACTATGGCAAACTTTGACACTTTGGTGTGTTATGAAATTAAGTACTGCAAAGTTAAGATGTGATACATCTGGGCATGTCTGGTTATGCATTGGTTAGGGTGACATCATCAAGTGAAAATAGCAATGAATGTGCTGTTTCTTGACTGAGTGACCATCGCACCGGTCATGTGTTCCTCAGCATGACGTAACATTAGGCCATCTGAGAAAAATCTGACATTGAAAAATCTACATAATTTCAGATCCACATCGCACAGCTCAATCACAGCTATTCAGTAAAGCTGCTGTGACGTAATATATAAATGTTGGACTGTCTTCTCTGGTTTCTCCTTCTTCCCTTCCATGATTTCAGTACAGTCTAGCTTTGATGATGCCACATCAGTCTTCTCTCATTTTCCTCACTGTATATTGACAGTTGTGGCAGTTTTACTCTTGGAAATCTCCAGATTTGACTAGTAGGTGAACATAACAGTAGAGGGCTGAAACCCTGAGAGCCAACCCTTTCGAGTACCCCCGAGTTACCATGGCGATGAACACCGACAGCTTTTGCGTAGCGCGCTCCTGACATGCACGCGGTGGGAGGTAGGGGGAGTTTGGGAGACTTAATTCACTTCAATCCTTTCTTATTCTTAGTTTTTACTTAACGTTCTCACGATCCGTTTTTTTTCCAGAAGCTGGTAAACGGGGAAGCCGAACAAACAAGAGAAAGTGTACAACTAACTTTGGAAACGACCCAGCCAGTGGCTGGTGTCTTCAGGAAGCGAGTTAGCCAACTCCAAAGATATAACTGTGCCAAACGTATTTACAGCCGTGATTTAATTCCATTTGGAGTAATTTCCTTATTTAGTGCAGGCCTCTTGTTTGATAGTGTGAGAGCTAAACGGGGGAAATGTAAACCGAATTACTGGCCCTTCTTCAGGAGATGATATCCAATGTATCTGTTCTACTGGCCTATATTTGATCGGTTCATGGTGACAGAGATTATGTGTGCTTTCCTTTTTTTATTAACCCCCCCCCCCTCCACCCAAAAAAAAAAAAAAAGTAAACACAGAATAACAGAATGCATAATAGAAGAGAACTCACGGTTTTTGAATCCAGTTCATGTCTGGTTTGCGCCAAAACTTTATCCACTCCTGCTTGGTCTACATAGGTGACAAAACCGAACCCCCTGCGAATGAATAACAAACATTAACATTGACATTTAAAGGCGTAAACAACAAACATTAATCTAACTGTGTGCGTTTAACACTTTCCAAAATCTCTTATGGGAGTAAACCCGCTAATTGCATTACAAAAATAAACAAATGTCAGTGGCGTGTTGAGTGAGTGTCTGTGATAGGACACCGCGTAGCGAACGCCTCCCTCACCTCGATCGCTTTGTAACCGGATCTCGCATCACCATACACTCCTTCACCTCGCCGAACTTACAAAAGTACTCCTTCAAACCCTCTGGAGGAAAAAAAAACAGAAACAGACAAGAGGGATACGAAATTAGTCACACGCCTCCCAAAGAAATAAGAAGCGTGCATGCACACGGCACAGCGCAGGAATAACACAGTCACGTTGTGTTTTCCATTGATATCCACGTTTCTGCTACCGATGCGGCCATAGAAATGTTTCAAGGATGACAACTGACGACCTCTAGCTCCACAATTAACAATCGAGCATCCAAAATCCAAAATTCTAAACTCAATGGTGGGAAACACAAGGTAACACGTTGATGAGAAACAACTAGACTTTGTAACAACACATATTCTTTTGTTCAAGGGCATTTTCGTCAATGCAGTCTTTTATTGGACACAATCAAAGATAAAATGAAATGCTAAGAATAATTCCATTTTTAAAACAGACTTAATTTATCACTTTTATGTGTGAGGAAATATCACCGTACTTCCAATAAACTGCAGTGTTATTCCATTACTGTTTCGGGGAGGAGGAGGTGCGGATTCACACAAAGCTGACGCACAGTAGTAGTGCTCAGTAGCTAAGCACACAAGCTAGCTAACAATAAGCTCCAGTTTCCTAACAACAAAAACAAATTCCCAAAGCACCCGTCGTAACGAAAACTTCAACCCCCCGGCGAGGCAGGGGCACAAAGTGAAACGCTAAAGAAAGCCAGATGGAGCTTGAAGGGAGGTACCTGTAATTTATCTGTCCAGCTATTCATGTATTTGTTTGTTTATTTGGAACGTGTTCGCTCCGTATCGCGGATAGGGTTTATAGCCTATATATGCTGTGCTAAATCAATATACAGTTAATCCCCCATCCCTCCGACCTCGCTGTTTGTTTCAGCTCTGCAGTCTTAAATCCCCACTCGCTTATCCGCGCTGAATGAGCGCTTTGATTTCGGCAGCCCTGAAACCAACTCTTTACTTTCTTTTTTCTGCATCATCTCGGGTGCTTTTCAGGAGGCGACCACGGGAAAAAAAAAGTAATCAGATCAGCAATCAAGACTAAACTCTTTTCACGTCGGTTGTGGGGGTTGAAAATGAATGAACATCGAGACACTGTTTAGAAAAAAAACAGCGAAAAGCACACCATCGTCACTTCTATGTGGCTAACCTCAACACTTGAGAAAGTCGCTAGCTGGGTTGGATGGCTCACCTTGTGTCGTCTGCCAGCTGAGGCCCCCGATAAACATTTTGCTAAATAGGAGAGAAGAGAGAACGGGGTGTAAAAACAAAACCAGGTCGAGATATTGAACATCAACAATAAGCACAGCCTAGAAATATTAGTATTACTAATGATAATAACAAAAACAAAGATTGAAGTAGCTTAAAGAAAAAAATATCGGCCATGTTGGTAGCACAGGTCCACTTTCTGCACTGTCAGGCCGTTATCCCAGCAGTAGGGCGCCCGCTTCTCTCACTCGCAGAAAGGAGAAAAAAGTTGCAATAAATGACGGCCATCCTCTGCCTCTCTCGCATGGTGCATGGCTAAAACACAGCAAGAGAGAGCCGTCCAGGGGAGCGCTAGGGTGCACGGCTGTGCCCAGGGTCCGGCGCGGCACACTGCGAGACCACAACAGTACAGCACGCTGCCTTTTGTCTCGGAGCTCCGATAGTCTCTCTCCATCAACTCCCGGGTCTCTTTAAGCGGGACAAGCAGCAGCCGAGCTGGAGGGTAGGCAAGAAACACGGGGAGAGGATTTTTTTTACCAGGGGTCGTGGGGGGAGTCCGCGGACGACAGGCTGCTCTGGCTCCCTTCGGTATCCATGCCGTACCTCTGTTCCCGACTGTGCGGTGCGAGAGAGCGAGGAGAGCGGAGTCAGGGGCGGGTGGCCGAGGGGGGTGGGGTGGCTGGGGGCGTCTCGGGGAGGCGGGACGAGAGCGCTTTACACACACAAAAGCGGAGACTCCACCTCTTTCCCTCTCTCTTTCTCTCTCACTCCCCCTCTCTTGCTTCCTTGCTCGCTCTCCCCGTCCTTCCCCTCGCCTCCCCTTGCCCCACTCCGCCTCTTTCATGTTGTCTCTCGTGCACGAGTAGTATTTCCCAGGATGTCCGCCCCCCACCCTCCACCCCCGTCGTCTCCTTCAGCGGTCCCCTCCCTGGCTCTTGCTTTCTAGGAGAAAAACGTTACATCTTTTCGTAGCATTACACTATCCGTTATAAATCAGTTGGAGTTCAAAACCAGCCTGTTTTGAACTCGAATGGCCAGTTCGGGAACCACGCTACCACTATCCTGAGCAATACACTTAAATCGAGAGTGTGTGGATAAGATGTAGTGGGGAGAGGATGTATCCACAATGTTACTCTGGAAAGACGCACGCATAGAGGAGGTCTGTGTATCATTCACGTATGTCACAGAGCCCTACACGTTATCAAAAACAAGACCGAATATTTTTGTCTGACAAAGGAAGCAAATGAGCGATACACTAGATGAAGGACTTGGATTCAAACTCAAAGGGACAAGAGGGTCGCGCTGCTTTTCGTTTAGGCGGAGGAAGAATTGTCCCGTTGCTCCGCAGATGCGCCACGCTGCCACGCCCCCACGCCTCTCATCGTCCTTTCACTACATTTCAAACGACAGGTTTTTCTGACTCGAACATGGAGGAGTTCCTCACCACTTCCCCAGGTTTACAGCGCGAGGAGCGCCTTGTCATCTTGGATAGTAATTACATCCACCTGCCCACGCACCTGGAAGTGACGCCTAAGTTTAAAAGCAGGGGGTCCTCGAACAGGATCCTGGGCCCCCCTGTGCAAGCTGGTTTTAAATCCAACCATAATTACAACCTCTGAATCATAACAGTCTGTTAATAGTTCTCAATTAGACATTTTAATGGCGACGGAGGAACGCTTTAACCTTCTGTGACCACATTGTATCAAAAGTAACTGTGAATGCCAGAAAAAAAATGTAGAAATATCTCATACTCACATCATAAATAGGATTTCGTGCAAACAATGCTTTCATTTTTCTGCCTATTGGGTTATATGGAAAGCTATTCAATAATGCCACATTATTTATTTGATTAAATTAGTGACTGGAGGGTGGAACAGTAGGTTTAGTCCTGATACCTGGTCATTGCAAAAACCGTTTTTGCAAAATTAATAGTTTAATGACGGCATATGTAGCAATGAGCCAAACCTGTCTTGTGTTGAAATAAGTTTGAGGAGCGAGATGAAAAAAGTGAGAAATAAGCTAATGGTATCATGACCATTAATTGATCAAGATGTTGACTTTAAAAAAAAAAAAAAACAACCTATTGATTTATTCATGTTGTGTGTGGCTCTGTCAGGATAAATGAACAGGTTCTGTGAAGTAAATCTGTGTGAGTGAAGGCTGAGTCTGTGTACAGTTGGATACGCTGACTATGAAGGCACATTAAAATCAAAAGAACATGATGGTGTTGATCATGTGACCGCCATGTGGCAGTTATGCGCAGGTGAGGATTTGGGCAGGTTGGCCAGTGTGAGATCTCAAGCCTTGTTTATCCATAACATTTCTGAACTGGCGGCCCTGCAGTCTCAACTCCAGACACTCAATCTCTGTGTGTCTGGTAGACAAGCATTGATTTTTCAGCATAGGCTGTCTGTCAGCTTATTGACGACCCCCCATTATTTAGGCTGGATTTGACTGGACAGAAAAGTTTGTCTCTGTCTCTAACTACCAGATAACCCCCTGGGCATGAATGGCCACTTCAAATTATATGGTTGCAAGTAGTCAGTTGTTTGTAGTAACTCAGCATTGGTTTATTGGCAAAGAACATCCCCAAAGCTTGATGGTATTATGTCACAATGGGGACAGGAATTTGTTATGATGTCATAGGTTAAGGTCCAACAAGTGAGTCCAGGGGTACTGGAACTTCAATGGTGACTGGAGGGCAGCTGGCTCAAATCCCTGAGGGAAAATGGCAATTGTGAATGCCAGCTATTTAGCTTTGATTTTCCCTGTGAGTTGTGTAGGTGTCAATAGTACAGGTATTATTAGCAGCTGTCAGTAACTGTAGTGCAGGTGTATGTAGCACTAGCCGGTAGCAGTGCAGTATTAAAAAAGTACAACACCGGGGAAGGTGTTGGGGTACAGGTATTCAAGTGCTGTGAACCCATGAGGATAGGCTATAGGTATTTTTTCAGACTCGAAGTTGTGACCTGCAAACTATGAGTTACTTTTTCTTCAACCAGCCAAAATGACAAGATGACAATGAACAAAAATCACTACTACACTACACTGTCTTCCATAAGATGAAGTTGATGATGATTATGGTGATGCTGACAATGAAGCTGAAGACCATGATGGTGTGAGAGATGAAGGTGAAGGGTATTTGGCTACTGCAGCTGTAATTGTGTGTCTTTGTGTGTCGGTCTCTCTGTGTGAAGTGAATGGTTCGGTTTGGGAAGGTGATGCAGTGACTTGCTGGCTCTGGTTTGACTGTATTCTGTTGCCTTTTCTCCATTCTTGCCCTGCTCGTGTGCAGAAGTGTTTCTGTTGTTGACTCTGAGCTGTTTGCTTTGTTGTTCGTCTAGTTTCGGGTACATGAGCCAGGAATGGCTGCACCTGGCCATCTCTCTCTGTCTCCCCTGTTTCTTTCTTTCTATCTCTCTCTCTCTCTCATTTTCTTTCACTGTGCCTTCACTTCCTGAGTGGAAGCAACTGTTACTGTGTTTGTCACCACAGTTAATGAAGTCAAGCCAAAACACGCCTTGGCCGTTGTGTGTGTGTGTGAGTGTGTGATACACCTTCTTTTTTCGAAAAAAAAAAAAAAAAAAAAGGAAAACCACAGTAATTTTTTTTTCAAGTGACAGCAGTCAGTAGCTGTAGTGTAGTTGTCAGTAGCTGCAGTCAGCAGCTTTACTGCATGTGTCAGTAGCAGAAGTCAGTAACTGTAGTATTTGTGTAAGACTGTACATAAAGGGGCATGCTACTGTCAATGAGGTGGAATCCTTCGGGATACACCATTTACACATGCGGTCATGGTTTCTGTAAAGACGGTACAGAACGTAACCATGAAGAATCATTGCAGTACATTTGATGTATCAATTAACACATTTGTTCTCCAGATCACAGAGATGTATGTTAACAGTCCTCCTTTTATTGAGGGTATAATGTAGTTGTCAATGGCAGAACTCAGCAACTCCAGTGTAAATTTCAGCAGCTGTAGTCCATAGCTGTTGTGTAGCTGTCAGTAACTGCAGTCGGTAGCTATAGTGTAATTGTTGGTAACTGCAGTCAGTAGCTGTAGTGTAATTGTCAGTGGCAGTGGTTAGTAGCTGTAGTGTAATTGTCAGTATTGGCAGTCAATAGCCGTAGTGTAGTTGTCAATAGCAGTTGTCAGTAGGTGTAGTGTTGTTGTCAGTAACTGCAGTCAATAGCTGTAGTGTATTTGTCAGTAGCAATAGTCAGTAGCTGTAGTCAGTAGTTGTAGTGTAGTTGTCAGTAGCAGCGGTCAGTAGCTCCAGCGTAGGTGCCAGTAGTGTCCAGTGAGCCACCTGTCTGTGCTGGTACAGCACTGTTCTCTGTGTGCCAGAATGGCAGCAGCAGGTTGCAGGCCCCACTCGCTCACTGCTGGGGTTTTAAGTGTTTGTTAATTAAAGCCAAGCTGGCCTGAGACTACCCCCCAACCCCCCAACCCTCCAACCCCCAATCCCCATCCCCCACTCTGCCCTGCCATGTGACCCACTAACCGTCTAAGTGGCAGATTACCAGCTTTTCCTAAGAGCTGCCCAGCGCCTCCCAGGATTGTTACCTCAGCACCAGCTGTTGGACGCCGTGTCAGAGTCACACGTTCCACCTTCGCAGCTAGCAACAGTTCACTTCCCAGAGCATTCCCAGTACGTTAGGATAAGATGGGAATTTGTCAAGTCTCATTGATGTCCCTTGGATGTTATTTGCCTGGAAAATTTTCCTGGGGCGTTGACAGAGCTTGTTTAAAAACAGTACACGCACACACACACACACACACACACACACACAACATTTAGAAGAATGCCGTGTTTTAAGGCTGTTCGGGGAATGTTCTTGCTATAACATTAGGTCGTGGCCTGGTGGAAATCTGACCTAAATCTTGAGATGACAAATGTAAACTGGACTTTCTCCTGGATAAATAAATAACATGAAATAAAAACTACAGGATGTTGCAAAGAATCTGAGTAGCAGGATTGCCCAGTACGATACTTTTCAAGCCAAAACTAGTCTCAAATCTGAAAGCATAGTGTGATTAGATGTTAAGGATAATAGCTGACTCACAGGTGGTTTCCTCTCCGAAGCCAAAATGGGACCTGACATTGTTCCATCATCATGCCTGTTACATTATACATACAATGGCGCAAAACATTGTTATACCAACAATATGCAAGAACAGATGAAGTCTGAAGAAATGTGTGTAAGAGTGCATGATGAATGTTTGTGATGAATGAAAGAACTGTGCATGTGTATGAAGTGTGTGTGTGTGTGTGTATGCGTGTATGTGTGTGTGTTTGTGAGCCATGTCCATGTGTGTGTGTGTGGCGTGGGGAGGGCTCAGGGGTGAGGGAGAGAGCTGTACTGTATGTAGGACAGGGGCTATTCTATTCTGACTAGAATTATGGGCGTGTCCAATTTCTGCATGCTTGATCAATGGGGTTGAATGCAGAGAGAGAGAGAGGGAAAAAGGGAGAGAGGGAGGGGGAGGGGAAGGAGGCAGACTGAATGGAGCAGGAAAGAGAGAAGTGGTGCAGTAAGAACAAAGATGGGAGAAGGAGGAAAAGTGGAGGATAGAGAGTGAGTAAAGGAGGAAGAGTGAGAGTACGGACTGGAGTTAGGGAAGTGGAGTGGATGTATTGTGTGAAATATGTACACTGAATGTAACTTTAGTTCAATCGTTAGCAGCTTTCTGGCACAGCTTCTGTACTCTCTGCAGCTAGCCAAGCATGAAGAAACAAGAAACGGAGTGTGAGAGAGGGTGTGTGTGTGTGAGTGTGTGTGTGTGTGTGTGTGTGTGGGAGAGAGAGATAGAAAGTGAGGGAGAGGGAGTAAAAGAGAGAGTGCTTGTGCATGCGAGAGGGAGAAAGAATGAGGAGGAAGTTATAATCATGGGAGTGTGTCTGAGTGTTAGTTCCTAATGTGTGCATGTGAATGTTTTTGTGTGTGTGTGTGTGTGTGTGTGTGTGTATGTGTATTAATTAGCCTTTATTTTTCCAGGAAGTTGAGCTGAATTCATTTCTCTTTGAATGAGGATCTGAGGCTAGGATGGGCAGGAAGTGCTGGGGACTGAGCAGCCAATCAGCTATGAGGAGGATGAGTAGGTGGGCAGATGCAGAGTCAGTTTGGTAGCCTGAGCACTGGGGGTTTTGGGGTGTGTGCATGAGTGTGCTTTTACACACACACACACACACACACACACACACACATGCGAGCGCACACACACGCTCACACACTCAAACACACACACACTCACACAAACACACATACACACATGTGCACACACGCTCACACACACAAACACACGCACACATGCTTGCAAACACACGCATAGCTCTCTCTCTCTCACACACAGATGCGTTCACGCATGAACACACACACACACCTCCCTCTTTCTCACACAGACACACACAACCAAAAACACTCACTGGCGTTAGTTTGTTCACTCAGGAACTTCTCTGACCCCTGCAGTGAGGTTATTGTTCACCCCTGACCTCTGACCCCAAGGCCCTGGGACCTGCTCTGGGTCTGAGAGACGGGGGGTGTTGGGGGAAGGGGGAGAGGAGTGGTGGAGTGCTGCAAACATGCGTGTTTCTTTTACACGTCCCGCAGCGGTCATCCAACTCTTTTCCTCCATGTTCCCCCAATCATCCACTCATCCTCAGGGCAGGGAGGAGAGGATGAGAGAGAAAACATCCAAAAGAAGTGTTTAATATCTCCATGTTGAAGGGACTTAAAGTTGTTGTCTCTCAGGGTTTAGGATCAGAATCTCTTCCCTTGCCTAATTCCACAATTTCTGTTGATAAAGTCATAAGGAACACAGATATGTCTTCTTTTGCCAAAAACTCATTTGTTAGATGTCAGATGTTCAGCAAACAGTATGGAAGTTATTCAAATAGCCGAATAATTCAGAACTGGTCAAACGCTTGGCAAATTAAATGTTACCTAAGTAGCCAAATGCTACATGTGAAAAATAAAAAAAGTTAAGGCTGGATTATTTCATGGGAGGAGAAAAGTATTGAGTATAAATCAAAATTAAGTCTGGAGCACTGGCGTTACCTCTGTCAGCCCTGGCTTCTATGTCTTTGTCAGACAAGTTTTAGCCTGCACATTGCGTGCAGTTCTGGCCATCGCACTATAAGAACGATATAGGGGCCTATAAAAGTACAAAGGAGGACAACTAAACTGGTCCCCAGTATGAAATATAAAAGTTACGAAAAAAGATTTAGGACTCTTAATCTATTCAGGCTTTGCAGAAGAGGGATTAGACTGAGGGTTCCAGAGTCACAGAAGGGTTTAACAAGATGGACAACAAAAGATCTTCAGGGCTGAGCTTAGGCAGCAGAGCGAAGGGGCATGCACTGAAATCACTAAAGGTAAACAGGGCGCAGATAGCAGGAAGTATTGTTTTACACGGATGGCTGTCGATGCTCGGAACAGCTCGCAAGGTCATGCAGCAGAGGCGGTGAGCCTCAGGGTGCTCAAGCCCAGGCTTGACTGTGCTGGATACTCTCTAGACAGCGCGAGCCCAGAGGGACTCAACAACCTGCTCTTGTCGTCGACCATTCTCATGTTCTTGCGGTCTAAAATTAGAAGTGAAAAGAGACAGAGAGCAGGGAACACATAAAAGGAGAGAAAGAGGGAGATGGAAGGAGAGATAGAGAGAGGAAGAGAGGCCATCTCTTCTCTCCTTAGTATGTCAGGTGCTTCAGGACATTATCTATCCATTGACTCAATAGAAAACAGATGCACTGGGAGAAACAGTCATGCTTTCAGTTTAAAAGTTTTATTTATTTAAATACCTTCTTGACGTGGCATATATTGTCATAGAATAGTCAGTGTACAATAGCTAAAAGTAAACAGCGATAATAATCGCAATCAGTCATGGCAGCAAAACAGCAGTAGCTTTAAAAATAAGAGTGATAATATGAACTAGGTATAAAAGATAAATAATAAATTATAACCATAATGATATCATATAGTAATGTTGATAATAATAAAGAAAACAGACTGTGGAGTTTGTGGGTCACTGCTGTTTCTCTGTGGCAGGTACCTACATGTCGTCCTGCAGAGTTTACACCTTTCATCTCTAAGGCGGATGTGCGATCCTGAAGTGTGAGGTAGGATCAGGAGGTTTGGGTAAACTGCTTTTAATTCAGGAGGGTAAAATTCTCAAATTGCTTTGGATTTCCCACATTCAGTGAGGAAGTGTAGCTGTCACAACCTGCTGTTGTGTGCCTCCCCCCACCCCGTCTCTCTCTTTCCCTCGCTCCCTCTCTTGTCATCTCTTCTTCCTCTCTGCGTATCTCTTCTAATCCTTTTTCCACTCTGTCTCCTTCACTCTGCTGGTCCCATCAGTGCCATTCCTGCACTCTATAAATACCCTCCACTGGGTTTCCTGCCAAGGGCAGGGGAAAGAGGTGGTGAGGGCACGGGGTTTGGGATGAGGGATGTTAGGGTCACCGGGGAAACAGCGGGACTAGTGCGTGGACAACGTTTCTGGCAGGGTACTGACATTCACGGTGAATCAATTCAATCAAAGGATTTGGTCTACACTCCAGACTCTTAATCTATGAGACCGTATCAGGGTAACTTTGGTTACGTTCCTGGTCTAGGCTTCCTGCCTAGGCTTCCTGCTATGTGATTGGTGGCAGCAGTCATCTGAGGTGAGATTTGTGCTGTCATTGGTTGTTTTACCACTCAATACCATTACACCCACACTGTTGTGGGACCTATCGGAAGTTGTTACTGACCATTGAATTCTAGAGGAAAGCACAATAGTGAAAGTTTGTAACAAAGTTGAAAAAGAAGGGCTGACACTTATGATGTCACAATCATGAGTCTGACACGCAAGGCTTATCAAAGGAAGAACAAACGCAGTGTTAAATCTGACCAGTTTGGCTCTGTGACTGTGGTTCCCTTTAATTGACAGGTTTCAGTTCCAGCAGTGTCTTCTGATTCAGTTACAGTTCTGGGGGGTTACAGTGCATGCTGGTACTTGGTGTTTCTCAGCATTTAAGAGGTTCATGTAAGTTAATGGATGACTGAAGAGTCCACTCACCCCTTTTTTAGGGCCTAAATTGGTTTTGGGTTTTAAAGAGACCCACAAAAAAACTTATTTTAAAGCAATGCACCTCTTGATATGCCATCTGTGCTGTCTGAGCTCTCAATTTTCCTCAAATATAAAAGTTTCTGTGAACACTTTAAACAATTAGGACCCCTAGTCAATTATAAATACAAACTAAATCAGTCATTTGCCAGAAATCAGATTAAAGATGAAGGGTGCATAAAACTGTTAGGCTGAGCTGCCATCTGCTGGACAGAACAGGAATTGCACACATCACTGCATCCCATGATGAAATCAGGTTAAGAGTGAGGGGACAAAAGGTCTGGCCCCACAGAGCGCTCAGCTTTGATTAGTTCACCAATGGGGGCCTCCACCAAACAGTGAGGTACTGCTTAGCGGCAAGACATAATAGGAATAAGACAGACATACTGAAGATTGTTCATTTACACAACTGGCAGCGCATTGCATGAAAGCCATTGAATGAGAAACGCCTGAATAGAAGAAGGATAGACAGATAGAGAGATAGACAGAGAGACAATGGAGGGGATGAAAGTGAAAGAGAGTCCAGAGGGAGCGTGAGAAAATGAGTTGAAAGAGAGTGGGGGGGGGGGGCTGGGGGCTGAGGCTGTTTTGTTCAGAGAGATTGTCTTTCGCTCTGGTAAAGTGGAAACCTGACTCCCCTCTAAAGGCAAAGAGAAAAAGAGCGTGAGCGAGAGAGGGTTGTAGTTTGAGTCCAACACTATTTAATATCTACGACAATGAGCAGTCAACATTGTTTAAACAATCCACAAGCCCTGGGTCCAACCTACATCCAATCTAAATGAGAAAGACGTCAAATGACTGCTCTGTGCAGACTGCTTGATGCTGCTGTCACCCACAGGACAGGGGGAAGAATAGAAGCTTTGCATGTTTCTGCAGTACTGTCAGACCTGGGCCCTGGCAGTAAGTGGAAAAGACACATTTCTGTGAAAGATCCCGATCTTAAATGATGTTTCATGTTTTGAAATAATGAGAAAGAATGCCATCCGCATGACACAGGCTGTACTTCTGAAAATCAGCCCAAAGCGAAATATCAAATCGGCTATGAATTGACTGAAAACGAACTAAAGCAAAATGTTTTAAGCAGTGGAAAAATTTCAGGCTGGAAATCTTTATAATTTTGTAAGAATATTTAACGAGTAATTAAAATGATTGCCTCCCTGGAGGTTGAGGTCTATCAAAGAGCCCTGTTCACTATTCCTGATATTCACAGCATGGACCCCAAGTAAGTAGAGTTCATACTAATGACAGAAAATATTATGTAGATTAGTTTCTAATGTAAATTTAAAAAGAGCCTTCAGAGAACAATTGTTTTCAGCAGTGAATACATTATTAATACATGATAAATGTGACAAACTGAGTGACAGATGAAAAAAGAGTGTATGAAAAGAGTATATGCATTCTCTAAAAGCTATTATGTTGGTAATGTTTTGGCAGTTTTTAAGTTTGGTGGTTTATGTCTTGTAATTGAGTGCCACGCTGTGGTCAAACGAGGAAGTGCAGTCTCACGTGAGTGTGACTCTCCCCACGTGAAACCCTCAGCATCTGTGTGTGTGCGTGTGTGTTTGATTGCCTGTGAGTGATAGTCTGTGTGTGATGACGTGTCAAAATGAATCTTAATGAATGAGAGAGAGCGTGTGAGACAAAGTCTGTGTTTGCATATGTTAGTGAGAATGTGTGTGTGTATGTGTGTGTGTTTGTGTGTTTGTGTGTTTGTGTGTGCGTGTGTTTGTGTGTGTGTGTTTGTTTGTGTGTGTACACCTGAATTTTCAGACAATTTTGGTTCCAAGTCCTCAGTTACCTCAGTCAGCCCTGGCTTCTAATTCAGAGGAAGATCTGATCTTAAAATAGAACTGGCTTCCCTGAAGAGAGCGCTGAGCAGGGGTCTGTCTGTGCCTTCTCCCAGCGTACTGCACTGACTGCTGCGTGCGTGTGTGTGTGTGGGTGTGTGTGTGTGTTTGAAAGAATATGCGAGTGTGCCTGTGTGTCTCAGTGAGTCTGGGTATGTGTGTGTGTGTGTGCCTGTGTGTGTGTATTTCTCAGTTTGTGATGTGTGTTAGTGTGTGCGTGTGTGTGTGTATGTGTGTAACAATATGTCACTGTGTGTGCACCTTTCTCTGTCTGTGTTGTTATGTTCTCATTTTGTCTGTGTTTATGTGTGTGGGTGGGTGTTTGTGTGTATATTATATTATGTTTATGTCTGTGTGTGTTTATGTTTGTGTGATTGATGTATTTAATCTTAAATGCCGTCTTTGCCAAGAACTTGTGAATAGCCATCTGTCCAGCACTGAGCTTGATAATCAGGTGTATACACACACACACACACACACACACACACACACACACACACACACACACACACACACACACACACACACACACACACACACACACACACACACACACACACACACACACACACACAAATGCATGTACACAGACTTGTATGAAGATCTTAATTATTTTAATAATGTAAACTGCAATGAAAGGGAAGGTCCTGAAAGGACAGCTCTGTTTGGCAGCACTCTGCTGAGGGACAGAGCTCCCCCCTGAGGCCAGACTCCGGAGGGAAAATATCGCGCTCCAATGGATACTATAATGGGACATCGCTCCAGAGTGGCTGGCATGGGACAGCACAACGTTAGCGCTGTGGCCCTGCTGTGGGCATTAGAATGCCATCAAAAGGTGCTTCTCTAATCTGCCATTTTGAACCTTGAACGGCAGCCAGTCCAGACTGGCAAACCAGTCAGCCAATCACAGAGCAGTGAGGGTGACAGAGGTGCCCTCTGGCTAATGTTCGTAATATTCCAAAAAACAGAAACAGAGAGTAGAGAAGTAGGAGCTAGCTGGAGAAGCAAGGCCCCTTCATTAGCTCAATAACTTTATGAACAGGGTAGCTACAACACTGCATGTGGGACATTAAATGTATCTGCCAAAATACTTTGTGTCCACTTGCGTGAATTTTATTTGTATACATTATCAATTCATGCAGTTAGATATTTACTGAAGCAATTTGGGCGCAATACGTTGCTCAAAGGTTCAGTGGCAGAGCCCTACCTTGGAATCAAACCTGCAACCCTCTTGCATTCACTGTGGAATAGTAGGCCTGTGTCTGACAGCAGCCATGTGTTTTTTTTTTGTTTCTTTGCTTGCGGATCAGGAGCATAGCTCTTGGAATGGAGATTCCCAAAGGTGAGGCTGACAGACTGCCCCAGTCGTGGCCATCGTTGTGTTGAAACCTGAAACCACTGAGTTGAGTCCTATGCTTCCAAACCCTTATACCACACCACTGCCACCCATCGCACTGTGCTGTTGAATTTGCATTCTCTTCCATGCTCATGGATAATTATTGCAGCAAAGACTGTGTGAATGAGTTCACACAAATGCCTTTGGGTTATGCAGGAAGAGGGTCTGGGGCTCTTTTAAAATTCTAATGAGGTTTAGTGGCATTGCCAGGCCTGAGAGGGTCTGTTGTGATGAAGGAATATAAACCTGTGGAAATATTAATATTACTCCCAACATCAGAAATATAAAAGAGGCAGGAAGACACACACATACACACGCATATATACAGACACACACACGCAAATATATTGCTTAATCACATGGACACACACAGGCATAATCTCACGCTCATGAACTCTCAAACATTAATTTGTATAAACATAAACTAAAACAAACACACACACACTCAAACTCACAATACAGACACACACTATTCACACAAATACAGACACGCACACATGCTCACACATGCTCACACATGCGTGTGCTCACTCACTCTTGAACTCTCACACATTCACCCAGGTAAACACACAAACACACATAGACACACACACACACACACACACACACACACACACACACACAGAGGCACATGTTCTATAATTTATTCACTTTATTCACATTGTTTCAGGGAAGAACATGTGTTTTCTTTTGTCTTTTGTCTTTTGGCATGCATACAAACACAGAATCGAGGACAAACAGAACCTCGCACATAAAAATAGACTCTGATTCAGGTACGTAAAACACGACAAAGCAGTTAAGAAACACACTCTCTCATTTATAGAGAGATCACTTATATAAAATAATTTATTTTACTCCTCTGGTTTGAGCATTGGGCATTAAAACCCTTAATAAAACGTAATATTATTAATAGATAATCATATATGAATTCTATTCGGATTAATATAATTTAATCTTTGAGTAAGGTCTTACCTAAGATATCTTATCTAAGCGTAACTACGGAAGAAACCAATCCATAAAAATGGTTAAACATTAAATATACATAACATGGAATAGGACATCTACTAAACAAATAAATAACATAACAGTATAATAACAACAATGTAACATTGTAATTAATATGTGATAATAATGTAATATATAATTATAACTTAGTGCATCATAGTCACAGCATTTTGTACTTTTATACAAGATACTGTGATTTGTAGCTGCTGCAGGTAGGAAAGAATGTAAACCACATTTAAAAGTCACTCTGGACATGAGATAGACCGACAACATGTGATCTTTCATACAGACGATTACTTTTTGTTGAGGAAGAGTCAGTTGAGTTTAAATGAGTCAGTGCCATGCCCCGACGGACACATACACATCCAGGCACACACGCACGCACATACAGACTTCCACACGCACGTCTCATGCAAGCACACACACGTATACATGGACACACATGCAAGCACACATGCACATACACATTCACCCACACGCACATGCATGCATGGGTGTGCTAATGCATCATCCAGACACACAAATACATACAAACACACACACTCACATGAAGACACAATATAAATAAACGCACAAAAATAAGAGAAGACATGGAAACACAGAACTGTCAGAAATGATATTGCCATAGGCAGGGTGGACCTCTTGTACCCCCCAGGCAAGATTTGCAAACACAGCAGGAGGGAGGGGTAAGGGCCAACGGGGCGGGACCAGGTGTCCACACCTTCCCCCTGGGCGAGAGTCTGGCAGTGCAGTCGTCATGGAGACGGAGTAAATCAGGAGTGGCATTTGACTCTGTGAGTATGCTGGAGATAGGGCAGCAAGGTTGCGAGTTCGAATCCAGGGTGGGCCAGAGTTTGTACCCCCACCCCACGACACCCATGGGGGGCTCTCCCAGCAGTAAAACCCCCCAGGGGCAAAAGCAGATTTGATAGGCAGTGCAGCATGAGGCAGAAGGACGGAGGGCTTCCCAGAACAGACGGAGGTAAACAAGTCTGACGGTCTGTCTGGGGGATGGACAAGATGGCGGCTATGGGTTAGAGGTCGGAGGTCAGAGGTCAGAATTTAGTTTCCAGCATAGTTCAGAAAAGCAGGCTCAGTGCACAGGGCTCTCTCACTTCTTCTTTCTCCTTCTCTTTCTCTCCCTCTATTTCTCTCTCCCTCTCATGCCATGAAAGGGGCGGGGCCAGCAGCTCATTGTCCAATGAAAATCTTGATATGCAGCATGGGGCTGTTTCCTCCTCTTTCAGCGAGACATCATCCGTACAAACTCTGACAATAGAGAAACAATGTCAGGACTTCTATAGTGTAAAGTGACCTAGTGGTTAGGAAACTACAGTGTATCAGTGTTTCTGTGGGGCACATGCTGTGGCGTATTTGGTGATATAATCTTTTGGCACAGGGATAATTTCACAGGTGCTCCTGCAGGTAATCTCCTGTGTTCACAGCACCCCACTGGAGCATCAAAGAGCATCACCTGCCCCCACTGAACCTTCAGAGGGTCTGAAAACAACCTGTACAGTAGAGTATCTGCCTATTATAATAGTATGTACAGTAGAGTATCTGCCTATTATAATAGTATGTGCAGTAGAGTATCTGCCTATTATAATAGTATGTGCAGTAGAGTATCTGCCTATTATAATAGTATGTGCAGTAGAGTATCTGCCTATTATAATTGTATGTGCAGTAGAGTATCTGCCTATTATAATTGTATGTGCAGTAGAGTATCTGCCTATTATAATAGTATGTGCAGTAGAGTATCTGCCTATTATAATAGCATGAGCAGTAGAGTATCTGCCTATTATAATTGTATGTGCAGTAGAGTATCTGCCTATTATAATAGTATGTGCAGTAGAGTATCTGCCTATTATAATTGTATGTGCAGTAGAGTATCTGCCTATTATGATAGTATGTATCTGACCCTGACCACCAGATCCCCCATATTTACATCTCTCCAGTTCTCTGGTCTCCTCACAAGGTGGAGGAGCAGCAGGAGACTCACCTTCAAAGTCCACGTGTCCGTCACCGTTCAGGTCGATGTCCCTTACGATGTCCTCCAGGTCTCTGTGTCCCACCTGTAGCGGAAGGGACAGTCACATGGACAGTTTTCACCATGATAACTCACAGTCATGTGCAAACACATACACTCACACAAAAGCACACACAAACATACATACCTACATACATACATTCATACATACGTATGCAAAACACACAAAAGCACAAATGCAAACACATGGACATAAGCAATAATACACACACTCATAAATTCAAATTCACATTCTGTCTCTCTTCTGGTTTTTTCCCTCTCACTCTATCTCTTCACACACACACACACACACACACACACACACACACACACACACACACACACACACACACACACACACACACACACACACACACACACACACACACAATCTCACCTGTTGACCTAATAACTTCTTCATGGCTTCTCTGAGCTCGGCAGTGCTGATCTCTCCGTCTCCATTTGTGTCAAACTAAGAGAGAGACACACAGGGAGGAGGGCAGACACAGGTGTGATCTCACAGAAATCTACCCTGTCTCTCTTTCTCTCTCTCTCACACTTTCTCTCTCTGCCTCTATCCCCTCTTCCTCTGCCTTAATTCAATTCAAAATGCAATGGCATGAAAACTAATAATAATAATAACAATGTTATATATTATTTAGAATAACAGGTGGCATGATGGCTCAATGATTAGCACTGTGGCCTCACAGCCAGACGGACCTGGCTTGATTCCTGCCATGGCCGGCTTGTTTACTGCACACATGGGTTTTTCCATGTTTTCCGGTTTCGTCCCACAGTCCAAAGGCGTCACGGTAGACAGACTGGTCTTGCCAAATTTCCCATTAGCATAAGTGCGTATGCATTTGCGTAGGTGTTTGTCTGTCTGGCCCTGCAATGGACTGGACTGGCGACCTGACCAGGGTGTCTCTCAGCGCTTCACCCAATGTATGCTGGGATAGCCCCCCATGACCCAAGATCGGATTATACTGGTATAGACAATGATAAGATGATTGGATATAATAATAATAATAATAATAATAATAATAATAATAATACCTCTTTGAATGCATCCCTCAGCTCCTTCACCCCGATCATGTCCGCCGTCTCCGCCAGCAACTTGGGTCCCATTAGCTCCACAAAGTCCTCAAAATCCACATGACCCCCCACTGCAGAGTGCAGAGGGCTCATTTTTAATTATACACCTGCACACCTGCAATCTTTACACACCTGTATGCAGAAGCAATGCCTTTTATGACATAAACCACTCATGCACAGTGAAATCCACACTGTCAAATACACATGCTGTTTGGCACAATGCCAAACTGACACACACACTGCTGCAGGCATACACATACACATTCTCTGTCAAATGCAAGAATCACATGCACACACATGCAGATACACACACAGTTACATGCACCCACATACAGATACACACACATTCACATGCACACACACACACATGCACACACATATGTACACACATGCACACACACACACACGCACACATGCACACACGTATGTACACACACACACGCACATGCACACATGCACACACACACACATGCACACACGTATGTACACAAACACACACGCACATGCACACACACACACGCACACACACGCACACGCACACACACACACTGCACACACACACACACACACACACACACACACACACACACACACACACACACACACACACACACACACTCACAGTTCATGTTGATCTGCTGGCTCAGCTCAATCAGCTCCATCTCAGTGGGCATGTATCCCATGGTTCTCATGCAGTTTCCCAGGTCCTTACAGCCGATGAAGCCGTCTTTATCCTTATCAAACTCTTTAAAGGCTTCCCTCAGCTCTGCCACACACAGGGAGGGAGAATGAAAGGGGAGCGATAGAGAGAAAAAACATTCACTATTTGTTTCTCATTGTTTTGTTAAAGCAAGAGTTAAATCATTCTGTACTGATATTCTGAACATTGATAAAAACAGATTATCGTGATAACAGTGATGATGATGATGATGATGATGATGATGATGATGATGATGATGATGATGATGATGATGATGATGATGATGATGATGATGATCACCAAAGGCACACAGACTCACAAACAGACTCACCATCCATCTCCTCTGGTCTCAGCTCTCTGTCCTGCGAAAAGAGCACAACACAGTGACTGTCCCCAAGTTGCCTAAAGCACAGAAACACCACATGGGTACTATAAATATCACGCTGCTGCTCTAGTGGACAGACATGTTATACAAGCACGCTGCCATACAGAAACATTACATTACTGAATGAGTCCTTAACTGCACATACACATCACATGATTACTCAGTCATACATCACATGCCTTCATACTTATGCGATCTTACAAATCATAAACTGTGCAGAAAAATCACATGCATGCACTGCTGAACATTAATGTCACAGTACTCTGCAAAACAGAAATATTACAAATCTTCTGCTATATAGAAATATCACATGAGTATTCTGCAATACACACAAGTGACACTATACAATAATGAAATATCACATGAGTCCTTGGCTATGAATAAATATCACATGAGTACTCTGTTATTCAGTAATACCTCAGTATTGGAGGCATAATGCCATCTAAGATCACACCGCTGTCTTTGATGGTTTTACCTGGGCACATTAACCTGTCAGATCGGAGCATACAACCTGCTGGTGCAGAAGAGTGCACGAGCAACGCTCTCTAACTTCTACAGCGACGGCTTGGCGCTACCCACCCCTCATTGCATGGAGAGAGCGCTGAAACTCAGCCGATTGGTGACAGTGATGGTGACTGACAGAAAAAACTTGACTGAGTGCGGACCTGTCATTTTCCTTTTGAGCAATTGCAGAAAAACAGGGCTTTCACCCCACACAGTGTGATCCTGTGCTTCTGAAGGAATGCTACTTTGAGTAAAATATAACGGAGCACATGTGAACAGATTCACATTCAAGTCATTATTTACAGCAGAAATAAAAATAGTCATTTTTAAAAGCACCATATCATATAGAAAGCAGCCTAAAAATACTGCTCACTGAAATAGACATGAAAATTGGTCTAAAAAAAAAAAAACCCCTGCAAAACACAAATAAGCTAAGCTGACTGCCAGCTGGCTCTGCTGGTGTGCTGTGTGACATCAGCAGAGTTTAAACCAATCAGATTATGTCACCACTCCTCACTGCGCATGTAACAATCTAATCAAACACCAATTCAGGCAGGCTCACTTTCAGTGAACAAGGGCCAATTGCTCCCATTGCTATGCCTCCAAAGCCCCCACCTGCTTGGTTCTGCTTTTCTACCGGTCGTGGTTGGGGGTGGGAGGGGTAATGGACAGATTTTTGCTCCCTGCCAGTCATTTAATTTGGTTGTGTAATTGATGTACTTCCTCAACCAGGGGAACCCTGAAAAGCAGAGCCTTCTGCCAAAATGAATGTGATGACAACTACCTAACTAAACCTATACCAAATGCATGAAGTTTCCTGACTGGATTAAGGTTATAATACATCAATAATTAATTGTAACATGTTATTAATGTAGTATGTTATTAATTAGAATACACAATTAGAAAAACAATATAATAATAAACTTTATAATCAATATCAGATTAAAGTAGGTTCAAACAAAAGAAGAATATCACACACCAATTTGTCATACATTCAAACCCCTCCCCCACACACATAATCCCGCTTTATCGCACATGTAAGCACTCCCCCCCCCCCCCCAGGTAGAACCCCCCAGGAATGCTGTACCCCAGTGCAGCAAACATGTAGCCCCCGATTCACACACAGTTATTCAATATATATTTTGAAAATCCATATACACTATTAACAGTTCACTTACAGCCAATAGAAGCGCATAGGATGCCATTAATCGTGCAGTTCCTGCCACCAGCTACGCATACAACACACTTAATCCTGCAGGTACAGCTGCAGCTGCGCAAATGACTCTGGTAATACTGCAGACATGGCACAGCTGTGCATAGAACACACTTAATCCTGCAGGTACAGCTGCAGCTGCGCAGATGACTCTGGTAATACTGCAGACACGGCACAGCTGTGCATAGAACACACTTAATCCTGCAGGTACAGCTGCAGCTGTGCATTGGACACTGTTGTCCGCTCAAATATGGGCTACAGCTACATACAGAACAATGTTGCTTGTAGTTGTGAACATGACACTGTTAATAAACCAACTACAGCTACAGATTCTTGCCTTGTAAACATGGCTATCTCCTCAAAATCCCTGCACCTGCTGCTTCCTTCTAGCGTCTGACTGTTGGACGCCTCACTGTCTGTGTGTGTTCGGCTAGCACGGCTTGTGTTTGTGCACACTTACGGTGTATATAGTGTGCAAAGTGTACAGTGTGCTGTATATAGCATGTGTGGCTTGGTGTTTGTACAGACTTACCTATAGTGTGTTGTGTGTAGTGTATATAATGTATACTGTGTATTGGTGTATTTTGTATAGTGTGCGTGGTACAGTTTTTGTATAGATGTACAGTGTGACATATATAGTGTCTAGTGGTTATTGCATGTGTGGTGTATAGTGTATATTGTATAGCATACTTGTGTAAAGTATGTAGCATATCGCATGCGTGGTGTAAGGCGTATAGTGTGTCTTTGGTACAGTGTTTGTACAGACTTACGTACAGCCTGCCGGCTCTCTGCGAATCCCTTGCGCAGGAAGATGCAGGCGGGCCCCAGCACGTTGTGCATGAGGGCGCAGTTCTGGGCAAGCGCCACTAGGGGCTCCTGATAGGCCCCGCCCGCCCCCCCCTCCTCGCACGACTGCACCGCTCTGTAGCTCCTCTTCTGGTCCTGCAGCGCCATCCAGGGGTGGGGAGGGGCAGAGACAGACAAAATAAATAACAAGCTGCAGAGTAGGGTGTGTGTGTGTGGGGGTGTAGTGGGTGGGGTGGGGGGTGGCAGAGAGGGCAGGGACATGGCCACCGGGCGGGAGGGGAATTATGGGTTTGGGGGAACATGCCCGTATGTCAGTGTGCTTGTCTCAGTCAGTCAGTCAGTCAGTCAACATTTACCATCAACAGTGACCATCATCTGCTTCAGTGTCCAGTCATTGGTTTGTTTGATACGTACTGCATTTTCCAGCCTGTCTGCATTAATTGTGAGGACTTGCATGCATGCTCACGCTCATTCACTGTGCACTAAACCCACTGCTCAATCCCATGTACCACTCTGCACCACATACAGCCAACACTCAGCAAGCTACACTCAGTGTGTTACACTCCTGCTGCCTGATCTGAACACAGGAAAGAGAAATAGATAGTCCGGTCCAGGAACCATAAGCATGTTCTCTAATGCTGAGGACACAGTTCCCAGGTAACCTTTCTATGGGAGGAAGTGATGTCACAATGGCAGAGATTCAATAAAACAAACTCATTCCCAGCATCCATTTCCTCCCAGCACCCATTCCCATCATCATCTCTATTTTACTGGGACACAAGCAAGCATGTCCTTTGGAATGTGTTAATTATCAGATAGAACAGCATGTTCCCTTTAACAGACTAAAGCCCATTGCGACTGAGCAGTACATGGCCTTAAAAAGACTGTTGGGTTTATGTCCCTAGGCTGAGGAATGTTAAAATGACCTCGTCAAAAACTTCCAGATAAGGGCTTCTAACGTGAGATAAGCTTGTCAAACATCCAAGAATGAGCTTTTTACACAAACCAAACCAATTGCCAGTTACAACTTCTCGTGACTCATGATCTCAAATGGTCGCAGCCAACGGTTCAAGCCAACAACACCAGTGTATCTGCAGTGAAAGCTAAAACTTGGTACACCCAAACATGACATAACACTAGGGGAAAGAATCCAGGTAAGTGTAAACCTTAACTGTCCTCTCCACACACTCTGGAGAGAGAGACCATCTGGGCCCAAGGCTCCTTCAGGAGGCAAAGAAACAGAGAGAGAGAGAGAGAGAGAAAGAGAGAGCAAGAAAAGGAGAGACAGAGGTAGAGATGACCAGAAGAGGGAAGAGAGAGAAGTTGAGGAAGAAAGGTAAAAAGTGGTGGAGAGAAAGGAAGAGAGAAAAGATGAGTGAAAAAGTGGGAGAGAGAGACAGAAACAGTGAAAGAGAGAGAGAGAGGTGCACAGGGAATTGTAGTTGTCAGCTAGGGTTTAGTTACTGTGGGAATGGCATTCTCTGGAGCAGAATCACCCAGCCATGTCATTATAATGACCAATTAGCCCACAGCCTGGGGGCCCGCAGCTCCACAACGTCCCAATCACAGAGGAGACTGCAGGTTAATTAAAAAAAAAGATTGCGTCTCTCATCACGAACCTTTGGGAAGATAGCCTCCGTTACCACGCCAGGCAAGGGCAGAGCTCTCCGCAAGGTCACGCAGATAGTCTCCAGAAATGTCGTCAGACTTACATGGACAGATGGATGGACAGACAGACTCCCCCTTCTAATGAGCTGGGAACCGTGCACACTGCACAGGATGTCAGTTATACTTACGCAGGAATACAGCCCGTTAATCTCTCTAAGTTATCCCTTCCTCCTCTCTCTCAATCTCTATCCCTCTCTCTCCATGTCTCTTCCATCTCTCCCTTCCTCTATCTCCATCTTTTTAAATTTTGTTCTGTTCTTCCTCATTTTCAGTCCCTCTCTATCTAAGCTGTTGCAGACTGGATGATCAGGTTTGAAGTTTCAACTTCCATGCCAAAACGTCTGACTTTTGCACCAAGGTTTTTGAGCTTCTGCACCACAACATCCAATTTCTCCACCAGCACTTACAATGTCTGCACCAAAACCTACAACTTCTGTGCTGAAACAATCAGTCAGTCTATACTGCAACCACACACATGCAGAGCATACACTTTTATCCAGGGTGACTTAAAAAATGAGGAAAGGGCAGAGACGATGCCCAATAACCGTTATGAATGTGTTATGCTCTTTCACTTTACTGCCCTGTCCCTTTTTGTTAATATTAATTAATTAATTAATTAGTTAAAAACAAAGAACGCTGCTGCATTACAGGTACAAACAGCTCATCAGCTCCTAGTACCTGAGTAAGATTTGACGCAATCTTTATTGATCTATGCTCACTAATTACCTGTTTTTATAATGATCCATGAGGTTATCTAATCTCCACATTTTTAGGAAATTCATATACGCTAAGACATAGGTGACATAGGGTGACTGGTGTATTACAGCATAATGGTTCAAAGCTGGCTATGTAAATCAGAGGCTGCAGGTTTGATTCCCAAGTAGGGCACAGCTGTTGAATCCTTGAGTGTGGTACTTCACCTGAAATGCTTGAGTAAAAATATCCAGCTGGAAAAAATTATAGTCGATAAAAATGTCAACGGTGTGAGTCACCCTGGATAAGAGCATCTTCTAAATTCTTAAAATTTAAAAGAGTATGCTTCGGTTTTCAGGGTTATTAAGACTGATATTTAAATCACTCACTCCTATTTACCCATAATGCCTAGGCCTGCCAGATATGTCACTCCGGACCAGAGCACCTGCCAAACAAAAGGAATGGATACATAAACTAAGGGAGAAATGCTCTTTATACATCAGATGTGAGGACATGCACACACACTCACACACACACTCACACACAGTTGCTATGTCCCTTCCTACAGTGCACAACATCACATGTACACTGCAGAGATTTTAATTAGTATCCAGCTGATAACAGAGATGAAAAAGGCTGGGCCAGAAACTCACACATACACACACACACACATGCACATGCACACATTCACACGCATACACACACACAATACACACAATATCACACAGACATGTGCGCACATACACACATGCATGCACTCACAAAGACACACTGACACACATGCGCACACAAAAACACACAATGACTGTCTAACTGTCTAACTCACACACACACACGCACACACTCACGCTCTAAAACACACACACATTCAAGCAGACACTTTAAGTCTCCACCTCCAGTGCACATCCTTCCGCCCCCCATCCTTTCCTGTGCCCCCCGCCCCCTACCCCCCTGGCGTGACCTTGGCTCTCCATCTGCTCTTGTGCCAGCGCTGGTGCCAGCTCTGCTTCAGCTGCAAGCCGCGGCGTGTCTCCGCCAGCGCCAGCAACATAACCCTCTTACAAATACCGCTAAAAAAAAACCACCGCCGCGGAAATGCGTATGCAAAAGAGGACCGCGGCTTCTCTGCTGCTGGCATGGTGAAGCATCACTTCCTGCTACTCGTCGATTCATGGGGCTCCATGAAGGAGCACACCCCTGCAGAGTTTAACACCATGGCGATAGCTCCTAGGTCAATGCTAATCTAGAGTGTTCCATCATTTGCATAATTAGCTCGCAGGAATGATGGGATAGCATGCATCAGGACGGGCCTTGTGTGCCAGGTTCTGCCATGAGCCTGGGGAAGGCAGTGCAGTTTAAACTGTAAACCTGTCTGGTTTCGGGATGTAAGTAGTTAGCGGGCTTGAGCGGCACAGTTCAGAGTGATAAACCTGTCCACTTCCAGGCTGCAACCAACATTTTCTAACCAATCACCTCAGCTCTGTGAAGATGCGTCATACGGAAAAGGTTAGTCTGGCTGTAGATGCTCAGTCTCTGGTAGAGCTCATGAAAATAAACCTTTATTGTTTTGGCATTGGCCGCCTGCAAGCTTATTGGTGCTCTCACAACTCTGAGGGCGAAATTTTCCCTATGTCCAGATTTGCTGTAGAAGAACCACCAGAGAATTTTCCAGCTCTTTGCAGCCGGTTATGCTGGAGTCCTGCCCACACAAGGTTATGATTAGTCAGAAGTGATAGGTGAGCACTGGCTTACTGGCAAAGAGCATCCCCAACGCTGTGTGGTGGTAGGCCACCAGGGAAACAGTATTTTGCCAGACTCATAGTCCTGAGCCAGACAAGTGAGGCTCAGACTGGCCTGAAACAGAAGGCAGTATTGAGAGGAAGTGTGTATCCAGGAAGTCACCTTTCACGCAGGCTGTCCTGTGAGAATCTGGGAAGTGCCTGAGCTGCCACGTCCCAGGCGCTGCGGTGATCACAGCTCCCTGACCGTGACGAGAGAGCATGCTGGGATACCCATAGGTCTGACAGGGCGGGGTCTGGGACTGCATGGTGACTGACTGTACACGCCCCCTGAGGTCACTGCTCTGCAGCCCCCCCACGACGCAATGGCCAGGTGACTCACCTGTGCTGTGAGTCAGCCATTTACTGTCACCTGCAGGGGGGGCGCAACTCAAAGGTTTGGGGTTTTTCACCTTAAAATAACGAACCTGTTTTGACACTAGACACCAGGTGAGGTGAGAATGATAGATAGATAGATAGATAGATAGATAGATAGATAGATAGATAGATAGATAGATAGATAGATAGATAGATAGATAGATAGATAGATAGATAGATAGATAGATAGATTCTGTGAAAATATGCTTATCATAACTCCTCCTGACAGGAAAGAGGGACGAGGCACGCCAACTTTCATTTTAAGGCAAAGTGACAAGCACATTTTAATGCACATTTTCAGTCACCTTCACTGATTTGGTGGTTAAAAAAAGCACCTTTGAATGACTGATTCTGGAGAGACCCTTGCGTCCTGTGGAGGTGTGCTGTTGTATTGAACTGTGCATCATTGTAAGAAACCTTGCAGGGTTTATGATTAACTGGGCATCAATGCGTGAGACTCTGCAGGGTTATATTGCTCTGTGCTGGGGTATTCTAAACCACGCTGGGTTACAGCAAACTGTGCTGGGTCATATTGAACTTTGCAAGGTCTGACAGACCTATTCTGTATCCTCAAGAGTAGAAGGTGGCAAAAATACGGAGAAGCAAAAAGAAAAAAAACACCAAAAAAACCACACCGGAAACCCTTACCCAGCAGCTAAACGTTCAGACTGCATGCTTGTCAAAGGCTTTTTCTGTGAAAGGCAGTAATGCCGACTTCAGATCAATTTCAGGGACCCTCTTTCAGAGGAACCTGAAGCTGAGACAGCAACACCTGGTAAATGCCGCCGGTAAAACAGCGGTGATATACACAGATTTATTGGTATTCATATTTCTGGATCGTCTCCGGCATTTCGGGAGGACGTCTCAAAGGACTGTACATGCGCCAGACGCGCCTGTTAGAAACTTCATGCTAAAGCCTGGAACTGAAACGGTTCTCCGTCAAATCGCCAAATCCGTCCTCAATTCCCTGCATTATCATATGTGTCATCACTGGGTCACCCGTGAAATGACCATGAATGACATCCAAACAGATCCAGGGATAAGACGTATCCGGAAGTTAAATCCCGGATTCAGCGTTCACCTGGTTATGGCAAAATGTCGACACAACTACAAACAACGTTTCTGGAACAGTCAGAGTTTTTTTTAGCATATGAAGAGGAGTTCAGGTAAAGATGTCCCCGGATGCTGGCGGTTTTGGCCGCGGTGATGTCCCGCTGGTTTGGCCTCTGCTGGCACCGGGCCGTTGGCTCCGGTGCTACATCCGCACTCCTGCTTCTTAAAGCCCTTTAAGTCACCATCTGTTTATGAACCCAGCGGGGTTAACCCTTCCATGGCCATACATCCGCGGCCGATGAGTCAAAACCCAGCCAATATGGCAGCTTCGGTTTGTGTGACAGAAGCAAACGTCTTAAAATATATAACATATATTATCATGATCAGAACAGATATTTCATATGAGGACAAAACGTGAAAAAGACCCTGAGATTTTCAGCTATAGCAAGATATTAGTATATAAATATGTGAAGTTATCATTACATTTTCCAAAAAAAATCACATATATCACTATATGTATATTGCAGTACATTGCATTTCCATCAGAGGTTTTGGTCTTTACTCTTATTGCTCTACAAATGTGATGGCATATTCACGTTTTTGCAGATAAAATAATTTTTCAAGCCGATGCAAACAAAAAAGCTTTTTTTCTGTAACTTTTGAACAGATAATGAAGCCACATTTTCCCATAATGCATTTCTTTCTGCCTAATCTGCAACAATGCAAAGACTGCAGTTAAAATTAGGTAGTGTAGAAATTGAAATAAAAGATCACTCGCCGTCATAATTGTTTTATAAAATGCTAAGTACATTCAAGACAGCAGAAACACAAATGCACACACACATACACACACACACACAATTCGAATTATTCCTTTAGATTTTTTTGTCACAAACAGATTGCTGAAAGCAGGACCAAAGATAACAAGCTGATTTTTCAGTGTTCGCCATATTTGGCAGAAGCTTAAGTAAAAACACAACTCAGATAACAACTCTTTGGTTATAGCATAATTATCACCTGTCACTGTTTATAACAGATTAATAAAATGAAAACAAAAGATTGCCACTTATAATGCATTAATGTATGGCTTATATCTACCACAGTATGTATTTAGGTGATTTATTACACATTAGTTGAGCCTTAGCCTTTCTATTAGTATGTTATAAAAAAAAAAAGGCTCATCTCGTCCTTGAGGCCTCCGTGTCTCATGGTTTATTTTGGGAGTCTGGGTTCTGGCCCCTGTCTGTGCTCCCAGGTCTGTCTGTCTCTGCCCAGCCTCCAATTATCCCTGAGTCCATGAGTCTGCACCCTCAACACTCCATCCTGCACTCTTCCCATTCACACTACGCACTGTGCAATTAACGCTGTCTGCTGCTTGCTGCACACTGTACACTCAATACAATATGTACACTATACTCAACTAACCTACACTCCACACTACATCCTTCTTATCACTTATCACTGCACACCACACAATATGCACTTATCATTGTGCCCTACAGACTACCACTAGTACAGTAAAGTATTAGGTGTAGTACAGTACAAAGTATGGGACAAGCTACCCAGCAACACTGAGTATAGTATAGTATAGTATAGTACAGTAAGCAGCATAATGCAAGATACATTGTAGCAGTTTTGTTCAGTGCAACAGCCCATAGTCCGGTGAAGTCCAGCATATTTGCTATAGTACGGTACTGTGCATTAGACTGTGCAAACTGCGCTGCACAGTACACAGTAACCTGTGGGACATCTCACTCTGTGCTGCTGTGTCTCACTTAGAGGATGTGCTGTGGCACAGAAAGAACGCAGTGTTTCACTGACACAGCTGCGTAGCACAGTCTGACCTGAGGCAGCACAGTGTTTGTGTTTCTGTGTTATAGCAAACACAGCCGTGTAGCGCAGCTGCAGCTGAAGCATGGTCTTGTCTGTGTGTAAAGCAATCAGAACAGAACAAACTCTGTGTCTGTGTGTTTCAGCACAGGACAGTGTGCTTCAGCGTGCTATATTAGCCGTGTAATTTATCCTGACACACAGCCATCCAGCCTAGCGTAGCGCATGGGGCAGGGGTCCGACACGCTCACGTAACGCTGAGGATGGCTCAGTCGCCCTAGTGTGAACCCGGAGTCGAGCAGTCCGGTCACACACACACACACACACATTGTGGTCACTACACTCACAACACAACTGTCATATCCATCCGGGTCTGGTCACAAGACCAACAACGGTCGTGGCTGTCAGAACACTGTGTTACATTGGTTTGAACACAGCAGTCACAATTAAGTCCAGTCAGTGACTGATCTCTCAGAGCTCAGAACATAATTGTTACAGCGATCAGAAAACAGGCAGTCAGAACCAATCCAGTCCAGGCAAACAGTCACAACAGTCAGAGCAAAACATCACAAAGATCAGAACTCAATGGCTAGACTGGTCAGGGCACAGATGGTCAGAACCGGACTGGAACAAATAATAGTCAGGGCAGAATATTACGCTGGTCAAAACACAACGCTCTGAACCGACCTGGTCCAGTCAGCAATACAATTGTCACAATGATCAGAACACAACTGAAAGAAAACAATGAATGTAGGAGTCAGAACAGTGGTACTCAGAGTTAGCTAGGTCCGATCATGAACAATGATCAAGTCAACAGGGGTAGAAGCAAACCCAGGCAAGTCACAAAACACAGTAAGATCAGAGCACAACTGTTACTGTGGTCAGAGTCAACCACGTCTGGTCATAAGACAAAAGAAGAAGAACACAACATCACGACGATCAAGTCACAATGGATAAAACTAACTCAGTACAGTTACAAGGCACACAACACAGCAGTTACAGGAGTGAGAACACCAAACTCGTCTGGTCAAACGCAATGGTCATTATGGTCTAAACATGGAAGTCACATCGGTCAGAGAATAACTGTCATTTTAACAGCAGTCAAAGTGGACCAGGTTCAAAATGACACAGAATGGTTGATGCAGTCAGAACACAGATGGTCAGAGGTTGAGGATGCAGTCAGAGCAGAACGGCCAAGCCAGCCCTCTCTGTCTCTCTCTCTTACCTTCTTGGAGAGGTTTCTGAGCGGAGATTTTATACAGTTTCCCATAGCCGGTCAGTCGGTCTCTCCCTCTGTCGGTCAGAGTCTGAGTGCGTGCGCATGTGAGCGTGCATGTGTGTGTGCGTGTGTGTGCGTGCGTGCGTGCGTTTGTGTGTGTGCATGCACAAGAGGGAAAGGTAAAGTCCTTCTGGGGCAAATTGTTTCTTTTTGGAGGGGAAGGGGGTGGGGGGAATGAAAGGTGGAGAGCAACAGCACACCTGAGGTGCAATGCTGAGAGGAAGAGAGAGAAAGAGAGGGGGATGAGAGTCAGAGAAAGCGAAAAATGGAGGGATTTAAAGGTTGGAAGAAAACATTAAAGGCTTAAGAACACAGACAGAGAGATGGAGAGACAGAGACACAGTGAGGCATGCGTGTCTTTGTAGTTGGATGCAGGCGCTCAGAGCAGAAAATGCAAGGTTGCTTATTCATTTGCTCACACACGCTCTCTCCCTCTCTCTCTCTCTTTCCCCTCTGTCTCTCCTCCCTCCTTTTCTCTCTCCCTCTCTTCCCCCTCTCTCTCTCTCTCCCTCTCCTCCCTCTCTCTCTCTACTCTCTCTCTGTCTCTCCTCCCTCCTTCTCTCTCTCTCCCTTTCTCCCTCCCTCTCTCTCGCTCTCTCTCGCACAGTTTTAAGCCATCCATCCAAACAAATGAAGCAGTAAGATTTGCAGGGAGACTCATTCGGACGAGCATATTACCTTCCCCCGAGCAAGAGTTGGAGACACTAATCCAAACACACACGCGCGCGCACACTCCATTACCCAGCCACGAATGTGGGGCTCTGCTGCTATAAATACCACACACACACACATTCAGTCCCACACATACACACACTCACACACACGCTGTCTCCCAAAAACACACACACCCCCTCCACACATACACAGACATACACACACACACTCACACACATACTGATACACAGACTGTATCTGAAACACACACATACACACATGCTGTCTCTCAAAAACACACATCCCCTCGACACACACACACACACACACGTGCAGGCTCATACATCACAATGTCATTGAAGGGCATCACTGAAAATAGAGTGAAACAACAAGAAACTGCTACAGCTGTAACAGAAGGCATGGGGGGTCTGGGTGGGGGAGGGGAGGGGTGGAGCTGAAATCACAAAGACAGACACCTGATATCTCATGTCATCACCTGGCGTACACCCCTCTCCTACTCAAGGTCACATGACCTATATGATTCCCCTGTTCTATCACTCTTCATTTCTCTACCTCTTTCACTGTCCCTTAATCCTAATTTCTCCCTCTTCCTTTCTCTCTCTTCATCCCTCCCTCTCTTCTTCTCTCCCCTTACCTTCCATTTCTCTCTCTCTCTCTCTCTCTCTCTCTCTCCTTCTTTCCTTCTTTCCCGATGATTCATCCCTCTGATCCATTCACCGGAGGCTCATTGTGAACTTCAGAACGCATCACAAATCAGCCGCACGCGCCGTCAGCTCTTATCAAATCAGGACAGTGTGTACACTGTACAACACAGAACATATCCAACACACACCCTATACACACACTGCACAACACACAATACACACACACAGACTGTACAGCACACACTATACATAGACTGTACAACACACAACATACAACACACATTATACACACACTATATTACACACATCATATACAACAGACATACTATACACACACTGTACTAAAAACAGTATACACAGACTGTACAACGCACACCCAATACACAGACTGTACAACACAAACTATACATAGATGGTACAACACACAATATACAACACACACATTATACACAAACTGCATTACACACATCATACAACACACACTTTTCACAGTCTGTAAATCACACGATACAAAACACACTATACACACACTGTACTACGCACAATAAACAACACACACTACGCATAGTATTACACACAATACAAAATACAACACTCACACAATACATACACTGGATTACAGACATTATATACAACACACACACACACACACACACACTAAAAACACACTGCACTGTGCATAATATACAATATCACTGCATATACAACACACACAATCCACACACAGATACACACACACACAGATACACACACGCGCACACACACACACACACATGCACACACACACACACACACACACACACATGCACACACACACACACACACATGCACACACACACACACACACACACACACACACACACACACACACACACACACACACACACACACACACACATATACAATATGCCATGTCAGGAGAGCAATTGGCAGCTAATTTCAGGCTGAATGCTGGTAATTAAGGTCTGAGTTTAATGAGGCTCAGGGGTCAAGAGTAATCCCACTGCAGTGATAAATACACACACACACACACACATACATATACACACGCACATACATACACACACGCACACACACACATACACACATACACACATACATACACACACAGACACACACACATACACACCTACATACACACACACATACACACATACATACACACACACACAAAAGCACACGCATACACAGCTGCACACATACATAAACACAAACACACAAGCACACAAACAAGCATGCACACACACATTACACACACACACACACACACAAACACACACACCTGCATGCATGCAACCACACACATGCACATGCAGAGACACACACTTATTGATACACACACATAAACATAAACACAAACACATTGACACTCACACCTGTGAGCCCCTCCTAGCTCTCAGGAGGAGCTCGGAGTGGCTGTACCAGCTTCAATCATCACAGCCGCTCCCTCGCTCTCTCTCTCCTTCAGTCTTTCTCTCTCCCTTTCTCCCTTCCCACTCTCCCTCTCTGTCTTTCCCTTCCCTTTCTCTCCTTCTCTTGTCTCTCAGTGGAGCTCATAGCAAGGTCATTCAAACCTGCACACAGTGTAGCAGACAGCAAGAGAGAGGGAGAGTGAGAGAGACACAAAGAGAGAGATGGAGGATGTAGAACTCAGACTGAAAAAAGGATAGAAGGCCCAGTGCCAGGGACCAAATGCAGCTATTTGCCCTTTGATCGCTGTCATAAAATATAAACAAAAATAATTAAAATGCGTCACGAATTGTGACCAGGTCCAAGTGTGAATCTGCACAACGTCTGCATACCTCCCACTCGTGACAGAACAATAAACGGTAACTGTGCATATTTTTTTTAAAAAAAGCACCTGCTTTAATTAGGAAGCAGGAAAACCTAAAATTAGGTTTAGGAAATCCGCAGGTACTCTCATCCAGAGCGATGTACACACTCACATTTTCCCGATACGGAAATGCACAGCCGGAGTTATTCTGACGGATCGCCTCTCTCAATGACAGGGTGACAGAGCCCCAGCCGGGACAGGGGAGGAAGGATGCTGGGATGAGTCAGGTGTGCCTTTAGGCCTGGAATAGCTGCGCTGCCTCATGCACCAACCCTGACCTCACTAATCTCTGAGCCGCCTATACGTGTCACAGGCAATGCAAATGACCACCAATGATGTAGGGGAATCACTGTGTGATATGCATGTCTGAAAGTTCAATACAGATTTAATATCTTCTCAGGTTATGGTTCAAATACACCTGAACCATAAATATGGTTTGTGAATCAGCCTGTAGGTTCTTAGCATTTTATCTGGGGTAACTCTGGATACTGTCTGTTTTCACTCAGTGTTCATAGCTAAAGCAGTCTGAGGTGGATGAGATCTAAGGTCACCCACCCCGACACCCCCCCCCAACCGATGTCACAGCACTGCGTAACACACTGACTCACTGGCCAAAAGATTCAGCACACTAACTTAATGCACCACAATAAGAACCGAACACGATCATTTAACACACTGTCTGACAGAGCAGCCACACCAGTTTCACACAGTGACTGATATGGAAATCAGAAAACATTTATTTAAGACAGGGAACCTTCACAAAGACTTTTTAAAAATGTTCTTCTGCTCAGAACAATTTAAGGATGACAGTTGTCTCTTCTCCAGTTCAGTGAATCAAAGGTTATTATTATTATTATTATTATTATTATTATTATTATTATTATTAGTGTTAGTAGCACTTGTTGTTGTTGTTGCTATTGTAGCATACATCATACCAGTTACAGCGGTAGCTATGTCATTATTATTGATTTAACATTCCTTTCACTGAACTTACAAGAGTCCACACAGAGGCCAGCTCCAGTAAACAAAGAAACCTGGCAGATACAACTCCACAGTGACACCCCCTGGTCAGAAAATGAACCTGCAACCTGTTTCTGCATTTCCCGTCCACACACAGGCTTCCAAGACAATTTTTTTTCTAATAAATATTGTGTTACATTGAAATGCTACAGATAAAATGCTGTTGTACGCAAGGTTTCATAGAAAATATAAATGGGTTTGGTACATACTCATTTTTGCTGCTGTAACCATTGAGAACGAGAGAAAGAGAGAGAAAAAGAGAAGAAAGAAGGAGAGAGCGCAGCATGCTCTCATAATAAAACTGATTTGAACTTAATGCTGAAATAAATGAAGAAGCTGGATGAGGAGGGTATGGAGAGTTTGGTTTAGCTGCACTTGGTATTTCAGTGAGATTTTCAATGTATCTTCATAGAGACCTCAGCCATTTTTCAAATACATACGTATCATTTCCTGATAAAGATCTATGTGATTGCCCCATACAGCAACCACATCTTTTGCAAGACAATTTTTCCTCATTCAAAAATGTATTCAAATACTTTATGAATGAAAATTAATGTCAGGCCCCTTTAGGGCACCAAAAGGAAGGCTAAATATCCCAGAAATTCCCACGATTCCATAGCTCACCGGTATGGGGTGAGGTTCTAAAATCCTCAGTCCTATGCTGATCTATCACCACCAGGGGGCGTCTTTAGAGCCGTTTTTAAAAACGTACCTCAGCCAGCTTTAAGCCTTATTGCGCTCCTTGGGGCTTGGGATAGCAGATCCTCTTAGCTACAGTCCCTGTTGCGCTTACTTCCACTGACCAATCACAACCCTGCCCCAGCCAAGGAGGGTGTGATGACCCCAAAAACTAGGAGTCCAAAAATCTCCTAGAACCTCCCTGTCAGCCTCAGTCCACTGTCGTTGTGGTTCTGGTCTCTCTCCTTGTTTTAGTGACCCCCCTCAGGGAGGGCATGGTCCAGATTCGGTCACAGAATTTCAGATGGAAATTTAGAGCTGTTTCCTGCTCTGGCAGTTTTTGCCTTTATATATTTTTTTCTTTTTTCCAGCCGCACACTTTGAAAGAGACTGGTGTAGGATTTACATATTTTACAATGACATGAGAGAGTGACAGAGGGAGAGATAGAGAGAGAGAGAGAGAGAGAAGAGAAAAGAAGAGAAGCCTCGACTCTTCTCCTTCGTCACCAGAGCTTCGGGAGGCTAAATTTAGCGCCGCTGTCAAAAACCGCCTTTTCAGGAGGGATTGTGCTGCGCAGGTTCCTCATGTTACATAATCCGAGTCAAAATTAGCAATCAAAATTTTCTGGAAGAACATATTTAACAGCTAACGTCAAACTATGTCTTAAAACCAGAAAATGGCTGAAATTCACATTTATAGGTGTCTTACCCACCCCCACTCCTTAGACCTGTAGCTTTCCGAAGGGACCAGATCTAACATTGATGCATGTGTGTATGGAGCATGTGCATAACAGACACAAAGGCCAAACAACTTCCACGATCCAAAGAGGGAAAAAAACTGGGCTCACCTCTGCTTATTATAAGTAAGTTAGTTATAAAAGTGCTCCGTTCCAGTGCATATGTAGGTACTTCTCCTCGTATGTTGACTGTTGACTGCTACGTGCAGTGTTGTATCAACATACTCACATACAGCCAGACGTATTTTTAACTGCAGTGTCTTTTAAGCTTTTGCAGCAGGGTGTCTCATGGGCCTTTGATAGAAAGTCTGGTGGGCAGAAACTCATGAGGAGAACTCCAGATCTCAGGTAAGGGGCTGAGGTGTGGATTTACTTTTGTAACGGGAAGCACATTTACAGGAGACAGACAATTTAGCGCTGAAGTTCTAGACTCAGCAGACAGCTTGTCGATTACCCTGACAAGCGTTAGCTAATTAAGTTATATAAACACACACATACACACACACACAAGCACACACATATACCCTCACAAAGCAATGAGCTTGCCTATTGCCACTGAGTAGAAAGGACTCTGATCTAATGTTTGAATTTAGTCTTTGGTAAAACTACATAATAATTTTCATTCCTATTACCAATGATAGACAGAGGATAGAACATTATCCTTTAATCACTCAATAATGTGTTGCACAAAATTAGTAAATGCTAATGGCTTTTCTATCAGTTGTATGAGAACAGTTAATAATCAGGTAACTTGTTGTAATAGATGATTATTTCATGCTTTATAAATCTGCTAATAACAATGTATTTGCAATGTATTTATAAATGTATCAAATAATACAATTGTCTATATTTCTAGTTTGGCTGTAGCAGGATGATGCTGTTGATTTGCAAATGAACAAGCTTATCTTCACTCTGTGTGTGTGTGTGTGAGGTCTGTGTGTGTGTGTGTGTGTGTGTGTGTGTGTGTGTGTGTGTGTGTGTGTGTGTGTGTGTGTGTGTGTGTGTGTGTGTGTGTGTGTGTGAGTGTGTGTGTGAGGTCTGTGTGTGTGTGTGAGTGAGTGTGAGGTCTGTGTGTGAGTGTGTGTGTGAGGTCTGTGTGAGTGTGTGTGTGTGTGTGTGAGAGTGTGGGTGAGTGTGTGTGTGAGGTCTGTGTGCGTGTGTGTGTGTGTGAGTGAGTGTGAGGTCTGTGTGTGTGAGTGTGTGTGTGTGTGAGGTCTGTGTTAGTTTGTGTGTGAGGTCTGTGTGTGTGTGTGTGAGTGAGTGTGAGTGTGTGTGAGGTCTGTGTGTGTGTGTGTGTGTGTGTTTATATAACTTAATTAGATAACGCTTCTCAGGGTATTTGACAAGCCGTCAGCTGAGGCTGGGAATTTTGCCCTGAATCATCTGTGTCTGAGGACCGTGCTTCCTTTCGCGAGGGTGCGACACCCCCCCCACCATCCCCCACCCCCCGATCCCAGCAGAAATAAGCACAAAGTTAAACAAAGCTGCCAAAGGCACTCTGCTGGAGATTCAGCATCGAAGGGCACAGCCCCCTCTCTGAGCTCAGAACACACGGAAGACTCACGGTGAGGGAGTCCATTCACAAACACACCAGACGTAGACACTTCCGGTGCCCCCAAATATTAGCATTGTGCAAAGGGACACATTGGACCACAGTGGCCTTTACCAGGTCTTGGAGGCGGACATTATGAAGTGTCTCCTCTCATCCTGTGTTGCCTTCAACTGGCTTTTGTGATTGTGTTTTTCGTTCATTTGTGCTGACAGTATACACCTTGCTTGTTTTCTCAGTTTTTTTTCTTCCATGAAAAAGTCATGAAACACCATTGTAATACTGCCCTCAATCATTGTTCCAACACTCTTCAAGGCTAAGACCCAGCACTGTTTTCTAACTCTTCTATGCAACACTCTATGTCCCTCAACACTGTCTTCCAGCACTGTCTGCATACAGTCTCCTTCAACACTGTCTTCCAGCTGAGTCTACATACACTCTCCTTCAGCACTGTTGCTCAAGGCTATCCTCCAACATCGCGTGTTCAAAATGTTCCTTTAACACTGTTTTCCAGCACTGTATTTCAACACTTTCCTATAACACTGTCCAACCCTCCAACCCTGCCCCCGTTTGGACACTGAGGCCGCCAGGCTGTCCTTGGCCAAGGGCATGGCTGCCTGCATGAGCCTGCCTGGCAGGTAATCTGCCCGTCCCCCCACTCCCATAGTGTGGAAACAGGACTGTCGCAGGGAACGCCATTTGCTCTGAGCTGCACGTGATCGCGTAGAGGGCAGAACGCACAGCCCGGCACGTAGAGATAAAGGGGCTAGACTGGCCCCATCGGCGCGGAACAACAGCGGAATGCCTGAGCTGATCTGCTCCAGTTGTCCTCCATGTTTTACAGTAACACACACTCGGGAGGCAGTGGGCTCTGTGTAGGAAGTGAATGCATCTTTGTTACAGTGTGCTAAGCTGGTAGCCGAGTCCGGCTGGAAGTAATCACATACTTTCACTGCTGCTCATCTTATCGCTCCAGTGCAGCGGCGTTTACACACGGGGGAGACTGGCCAGAGTGTCACAGCACACCAAGCTTATAGTCAACCTCTACAGGTGTGTGTGTGTGTGTGTATGTGTATGCATGTGTGTGTGTGTGTATGTGTGTGTGCACGTGTGTGTATGTATGTGTGTGTGTGCGGGTGTGTGTGTGAGTGTGTGCACATGTGTGTGTCTGTGTGCACATATGTATGTTTGTGTGTGCATGTGTGTGTGTATGTATGTGTGTGTGTCTGCAGGTACGTGTGTGTACATATGTGCATGTGTGTGTGTGCATGTGTGTATGTTTGTGTGTGCTTGTGTGTGTGTGTGAGTGTGTGCATGTGTGTATGTTTGTGGCTACATGTGTGCGTGTGTGATTAAAGCAGTATTGCTCTACACACATTACACAGCACTACAGAGTTGCACAGCGGCTGGTGACGGCCCTGCAATCACCCTGCTGTCCAACAGGGGGTGCAATTGACCCAGAATCCGAGAGCAAGTCTGACCATGGGAGTCAAAGGGCTGAGAGGAGGACATAGACTGCATTATAATGTAATGCATATTATTATATATAATTGTAATGAGGCCCAGCAGAGAGCCAAGGGGAATCTGGCTGCATTCAAATGTTAATCCCATGAGGACAGCGCTGCCCACAAGCATTTTAAGACACAAAGTCAAAATAAAAACCTCATCTTTGTTATGGGAGAGTGGAGCAACACGATACAGCCCAGCTTGCCCCATCCCCTTCACCCCCACCCACCCACCCACAAGTATAGTCATTTCTCAGGCCAGTGAGCTCTAATTAAGCGACAATTCTTCATCAAGCGTCCGTTAATGTCTGACATTCACGCCTTTGTGCGTTAAGCTCAAACACATCACTTTGCTCAGTGAGTGACAAGATGGCTTTTTTTATGGAGGAATTTTTGCCTGGCTTACTCTAGAAGAGTCTGGCTTTTTCTATGCTTGCTTTCTTGGAAACTTTCGATGGATCTATGGCCTGTGCAGATTCGATTTTCATATGATAGCAGATACAAATGGCATTCTCAGAGTATTTTTGGAATTTTTCCCTTTTTAATGTCTTTTCAGTACATAGTTGCAAAGGATCAAAAGATAATCATAATGAAAATGATTTTAATAATGGTTTTTCATAATTTGTTACTCCAAATACCATTTGCTATGTTTATATAAAGGGGACATAAAAGCACACTCTTTCTCCCCTCTCTCCGAGTTGTTCTCCCCTAGCTTTGGAATGCACATGTATTAGCTGTTGTTGTAACTGAAATATTTTGAATGTATTCCAAATATGTATAATAAAGTGTAAGCCCATCTTTATGACTTTTTGTACCCAAACATTAAGATATAATCTTTCATGAATATTAATTCAGGCGTTCACTTTTTAGCCGATGACCCACAGTACGGCCCTTTGTAACACTTTACTTGAAGTGCGCGTTACAGATCCTACATAAACAGCGCTTAATAACGCCTCCGAAAAAAGCCTCTCTGCACTTGACAAACATTCGTAAGCGTTCGCAGACTTCAGACCTCCTGCTCGCCCTCGTGAGCCGCAGCACTGGGAGATTTCTGTGTGAGCGTGGAAGCGAGGAGCGGATGGAAGATCCAATGAGCTTATTCATATAGCATTATATAAAACCACCTTCACCTCAAGAAGAAGAAAGTTATGCCCGGCAAAACACCAAATCAACACTGTCCTCTAATTTTGCACTATAAATGCGACCTGTAAAATTGCGTTAGATAAAACAGTCTGCACATGTTAGAACTCCTTAACATCATAATGTCTAAAAAGTCAGATGAATCGAAAATTTGCAGCAGACCAGTTGCAAAGCTTCTCGCCCCATTGCTGAACTTCCACCTACACCTTTCAACTTCTCCTCTGGTTCATCCTTCTCAAAGTATTCCCTCTGCCCTTTGCCGCACAAAGACGAACCCACCAGCCTTGGCCGTTGGAAACAAAAAGGTGATTTCTCTCTGAAGGACAAAGCAAAGCCAAATACAACACCTGAAACCGGGTCAACACAAGTGGAGTGGGTCGGTGCTGCCCCCTTGGTGGGCACGCGCTCACAAAGAGGGCCATTCATAATAGATGCAGCCAATTCAACGGCATCCACGTGCGTATCACCGCGCGATAAGAAGATAAAATATAATCCGCCCGACAGGAGGATCTTTCGGGCAAGGGACACAAAGAAACAATGTCACTCTAGTCATATTACTGAGCCCGATACTTCTTACCTCCTGACAGACCGCGCATCGCCTCTGCCTTCCCTAGTCTTTCTTTTTGAACGGAGACAGGCTGTCATCTGCGCGACTCCTGTTCCAAAATGCCACAAGGTATTCATATTTAATAAGCGGGTGTTGTGTGTCTTCGTGCCCCTCTCTTTTTGTTTATATTCACTTGCACGTGAACCCATTTGGGAAAATTAAAAACTACAGTGGAGGATGTAAACTCTCTGTCAATCCCCATCAATCATGTAGTTGGGCATTGAAAGCAGTCATCACTGAGATGATTAAAATCGGTCTCCCTCCCCTGGTACTGTTAAACGTGAATTAAGTATGAGTATGAGAGAATTTGAGAATATGTGATATAAGACATACTGCTTCATAATGTAGGACCATTTCTAGAGAATGAGAAACCTTCTGGGCACGTTTATCTAACATGTTGATAGTTTTCCTCCAATAGGAAACACAGTGTTTTTAACCTGCTGTTAAAAGTTTGAAGATACTTTTACAGAGAGCAACACTAAGCAATATGCAGTTTAGAGTATTCCCCCTTTAGCAATCTGTTAATACAAACCACCTACATAAATATTCCTTCCGCGATATGAGCTGATATATGCGGTTTGACAAAAAACGAATGCACGCTATAAATACATAAGTGGGCGACAGGTTGGAGAATGGTTATGGAGTCGAAATGAATGCGGCGTCGCCAAAAATAAAAGAAATCCCATCCCGCCCCCCAGAAACGACTGCAGGCGCGCAGATCCACTGCTGCGGCCTCCCACAGACTCAGTTTAAACACATTATCACCTCCTTAAGATCCCCCCTGTGAGCCCACAGTTAGGCTATAGTCTTTCCCTCTGCCACCTGTGGAAGGTCCCTCCCCTTACCACAACCTCCCGCTAGAACGCTGTTTAGTTCTGCCACTGGCCTCTGTACTTTCACAGTTACACCCACGCATACGACTGTACCTGCCCAAAGACTGACTTCACGATGGGGTGCAGGTCGGAGTCGAACTCTGTGGAAGCCCTGGTCGATTTCCCGTGACTGTTTGATGTGCGCCTAGAGGCGGCGGCGGCGGCGGGAAGAGGCGAAGAGGAGGCAGGGGGGTCGGAGGCTAGGCTGAGAGACGAGCCTGTCCTCGTCCGGTCTTTGGACTCGAAGAAGAACGCAGCTTCGTCTGCGGACCTGGAGAGCGACGGGGTCGGGGAGGGCGGCACGGCTGAGCTGAGGTTGCTGTGGTGGACCCGCGGAGGGTCACGCCGGCTTGGTTTGTGCTGGTGGTGGTGCGGATGTCTAGACTGCTTGCTGCGTGCTCTGTCGTCCCGGCCGGTTCCCTGTCTCTCTAGTAATTCTTCCTGGCTATATTCGTGGTCCAGGGGGGCGTGTGCCTGGTGTGAAGGGCCCTTGCTCCCTCGTCTGTCTCCTCCATTCCGGTTGTTGGAGAGTCTCGGGTGACACAGGGGTCTCCGGGCGCTCGCTTCGCACTCATCCGGCCAGCAAGTCTCCTCGTCGTCTCGACCCCCTCTCTGAGCGGCGGGTCGTTGGTGTTGGCTGCGGCGGCTGCTTGCAGAGTTCTCCGGGCGGTGGTGAGCAGACCTGCGGTTTGGTGCCGACGATTTCAGCAGGGAGGTCGCAGACTCGCTCTTTGGAAGTGAGGAGCTCATTACTGTCCGTTCTGTCAGCTCCCTGGTTTGTTTCTTTAGTAATGACAGCAGTGGTCACAGACGAGCCGGGAGTCGTGCACAGTATTCCCTGCCCATGTGCAGGTGTTCAGCATGCCACCAGCGTGTCTGCGCTGACACAGAGCACAGAGCTTATTGGATCCCTTTTTCAGGTTGTTGGCGCGTCGCTTACAGTAACAGACTAACAACACCCACCCACACGCGCTCTCTGCATTACTCTCTCAAAGAAAAAAAAATAGAAGATCAAGTTCCGATAGCTACCTGGGCGGGAGGAAAACAACGCTGTCTTGACTCTGATATTCCTGCTCTAGTGTGTTCTCTTTTGGGTGTGAGACAGCAAGACGGAACACATAGCCTGTATTGCCTGGCATATGCACACACACGCACACACACGCACGCACGCACGCACGCACGCGCACACACACACACACAGATTCAGTACGCGTACATGTACGTACACACTTAGACACATATATGCACAGATATACAGACAGACAAACAGACAGACACACACACACACTAGGTTTACTCGCAAAATTCAAACACCTATCCTCATAGGTCGATACAACACTAGGGCGAGTAGGGCGCTGTCCTTGGTACTACGTGCTTCTGCTGTCTCCTAGCCCCGCGTGACAGTGGATCCTAATGACCCATTTAAAAGCCGTTTATAACAGAAATTAATCAGCCTCTCGCCCTTTTCATTTCACTTTCTATACTGAGTAAACCTCACCGCCTCGTGAGCAGAAACCTCGTGAGATTCGGCATCACATTTCAGGTCGGGCCATTCAGTCAAATCTTAGTTTAGTACCTTAAAGTTACTGACATAAAGATGTGCAGTAAACGTCTGAAAATCGAAAAGTTCTCACAAAACACAATCATTTGATCGCAGACAAATAATCCCGAATATTCATTTTTAATGTTAGCTATTGTGCAATGTGGCTGCCATTTTTCATGTGTAAGGATATGTAAAGATATGAAGATATTGTAACTAGTCATATACTGATTCAATGGAAGATACGTTTAAAATAATCTCCAGCCAACTGAAACATCTGTACTATTGTATATCTCCAGATATACCAACTCATATGCTCCGGCGACTATCGTTTGAAGAACTGGTTTGATCAATTTGACACTGAAGTGGCCGGCGCTCTCCCTGGTAGTCCCCGAGAGTTGGAGTAGAAGGCTTTAATATCCCCAGCCATGGAGGATAAGGGCACCTCCTGAGCACGTGGAACTTAACCTTGGGTCACTTACGGAATTCTGAAGAGTGGTAGGAAAATACAGTTGTGACGTCATGCAAAACGCAAAAGACAAAGTTGACAATAAACCCCCAGCAACGGTGGCAGTATGTTGCGTAAGTAAGGTGATCTTGAGCATGCATTATGCGCGCTTTAATTGTAGAAATGCTACGGGATGCATGTGTTTGTAATTTATTACCTTGAGTTGTTGTGTGAAGGGTATATCTCCTTTTTAAGGATAATAAAGTTGGCTATTCTATTCTGTCCCATTGCATCCAATGTGGCATTTCTGTCCTTGTCAAGGTCATGCAAAATGCCATGTTGCTTAAGGGTGTGTGAGAAAGGCCAGATTCAGTTTACCTGGATCATAAAGCATCAACTGCAACTGGGTCCTAATTTTTTTTTTTTTTTTGAATTTCAGCCGTTCAGTGGCAGAATGGTATATTTCCCTTCAAGCCACACCAGAGGCTGAACCCCACAAACTCCACCATGCTGAACATTTGTCCTCTTGGATACTAGTTGGAAAACAGGAAACATGAATACAAGCTGGCAAAAATGTTACAATAAATATATGAGAAATGTGCAAAAATACTTTGCTGTGCTCTTAAAGGGGCCAAATTCCATTTCAGCCATTTAATTTAAAACATCTTCAATAACCACCAAACTGCACCAATGATCATAGTATGTTTAAGAATGAGGAAAAAAGAATAATGCTGACTGCTTCATTCACTCACAGTTTGACGGGGAAGTCATGCCGTGAGGAACTGCAGGATGTGACTGCAGAGCAGAAAGTGTTGAGAGTGAGTGGGACAGGTACAGGTTCAGCAGAACCTCAGAGATACTGAGACACCAGTCAGCTGACTGGCCTTAAAGGTACAGAGGGGGAACACATACTTTCTGCTTAAAACTGAGATACAAAAATGCAAGCATTACACCACAATGGCACTACCCTCAGCACCAATGCTGAAGAAAACATGTCTGAAATATACATAAATATGTTTCTCTCAAATATACGTAAATATGTACTGTGTTATGTACACAGGCGGCCCCATTGGTTACTGGTCAGTTTAGACAAAGCTGTTAAAAGTATTCAGACTATTCA